>JAODPA010070712.1:0-31366 GCA_025585075.1 Nepenthes mirabilis | reverse complement strand
AGTGATTAATTCAGAAGGAATGGAAACTTGAAAAAGACAAACCTTTTCAAACTACGAGTCTTTCCAAAAGATTTGTGAAATCATTATTTATGGTAATTAATTCAAAAAGAGCTGTTATTCGTCTCCCGCCGAACGGTAGTCTTCATGCCGCCTTTGATTGTGACCGTTAGAAATTGATAGACGTAAGGCCAACGCTACCTCAACGTTTATAAAATTCCTCCCCCTCCCTTTAACTGCTTCCCTCGTAGTAGTTCTTTGTCGATGGGAGTAGAAGCTAAAGACTCAACAGGGACGGAAGAGGTTCAAAGGAAAAGCCCTAGAATCAAATTGAGGTTTGTGTCTCTAATCACATCCGTCATAATAGTTGGACCGTTTTAGGGATTTTAATTACTGACAAAGATAGATTCGTTCCATACATGCTATTCTAGTTAGCATTCTGTAGTCAGGCGTCAAATTCGATTTGGAAATTTAAGTTTTGGATCTGTGGTTTTCATACTTGAATCGACGTCCAACATCAGATGGAATACCCAAAAAATCTGTTGTTAATTCTTCTTTTTATTTCGTTCATGGTTGGAATTGTCGAAGCTTGAGATGTTATCTCTTCACACAATTTTCTCAGCGAACTTCCCACCAAAATTCGGCGGAGATCTCTCGTCCATTTTCCATTGTAGTTATAAACGGTTGGCTAAGCAAGCCCTGATTGGATTTCTTCCTTCCTGCCCCCAGTTCAGACCCCGTGAAAATATAAACATCACCACCGGAGCGGAAGAAGGCAGCAGAAGTTGATGCGAACGAACTGGCTTTGACGGGTTTGTGGGCGGACGAAGGCAATGCTTGTGAAACCAGTCTTAGACTCTCAGTAATGCCAGGACAGTGGCGGACCCAGGGAATTTTGGCGTGTACTCGTAGCTCGCAGGGCATTGCCTCAGATCATCCCCAAATGCTTCATCAGCTCGTCTTCCAAACTACGCTGATTGGAATGCTGCCACTAATGGCCCTCTTCTCAACTGGTTCCTTTCTCCGTATGTCTCTCTTTTCTACTCCACAGTTCACTCTCTTGGAGATTTAGAAAAAAAAAAAAAAAATCTGTTGATCATTGGATGACTATAATCAAAATTGGGCCGGTGTTGTTTCCTAAATATGTACCTCGTTTATGGTAACAACATCATCATTTACTTTGTCGCACAAGTATATTTGATTGAATCATCCATATGACTAATGTGGGCATATATTTGAAGATTTATGGTCTCCCAGGCTGGAAATCTATTCACAAATCAGCACGTCATAGAGGGAAATATGCATATCTTTCTATCCTTACCTGCAAAACAGTGTTCATGCACTGAGGTAATGACAATCCTATCTGGAAATGCACCACCAAACATGGGAAAAACATAACAGAAAAAAAACGGAGGATACAAGAATTCTATCAGAAAATACAAGTATGCTGCAGACGTTCTCATACTTTTATTCAAACAAATATATGAGGAAATCTGCATTGTTTGCCATGCTATTATTGCTGAAAAGAAAAGAAAAGAAAAAGGCATTGTCATTGCATGCACTAAAGCTATGGCCTAGAGTTGCTGTTAGATGTTTTAGTAACTTGAAGTATGATCAGTTTGTTTAAGAAAAAGGTTGTTGGATACATGTTGGTTGTTTGTCCTCAAAATGCAATAACTATAACTAATAACTAATGACTACATATTTTGAACTTCTATTATATGGGAAGTAGGGTATGAATATGGATCATGATCTTTTGTTTTGTTTTGTTTGCTATATTTTTTTTTGATGTTAGTACATGTGCATACATTGATGGATGTGACGTGACTACTTGTTCTTTATGTGGGCTTGCCATTGTGTGAACCTAGAACCAAAACTTGTGAACGTATTTAATCTCTGTTATTTTTCATGAACGAACTCCTTGTTTGCCAAACCATTGGGGTAACCATAGGATAGCCCAGTGGTGGCTAATGGCTACCTCCTAGTTGTGCCAATAGGTATTGAGTTCAATTTGCACCCTTTCCTTCCACCGGTTTACGTAGCAACAAGAAAAGAAAAGTGATGGTCATTGCATGTACTAATGCTATGGCCCAGAGTTGATGTTAGATATTTTGTGACTAGATGATTTATCAGTTTCTTTAAAAAAAGTGTTCCTGGGTGTATGTTACTTGTTTGTCCCTACACTGCTTACTAACAATTGATGATTTCATATTTGGAACTCATACATATGTGAAGAAGGGTATAAATATGGGCCATAGTCTTTTATTTTTTTATTTTTTTTTGGAAGGAGTAGGATGCTATTGTTTTATGCTTTATCATTAATCACAATAAGCAATGGCTTACATAAATGTCTTAGTAGTAAGGGCAAATAGAAAAGTCTTAATAGAGCTATAAAAATCTAAAGAACAAGTATTCCATATTATTTTAGGCATCTTTGCATCTTATTTCAAGCTTGCATTTGAATTTTATTTGAGTAGTTTCTTTTCATTAAATACGAGTCAAACATGCAAACTTGGGTTGTGATGGAAACTCTTGGTTCATGGCTTTAGGCAAATCACGTGAGGATCCAATTGCAACAAGCTTTCTTCCCCAAGTTCTTTTGCAATACGCAGTAGGAGTTTTAGGATTTGTTTGGAGAAACTTTCTTATTAAGTGTAAAGGTGTTTGATTATTTCTTCTGCCATAACCTTAAGAAAATTTTCTACTTCTGTTTGGTTGAATTTTGATAGTAATTTGCAATGTAATGTGACATTATTTTGCTTATCGAAGGATTAGGAAAAAAAATGTGGTATTATTGGTTGATTATTGCTAGCTCTCCTTTTTCAGTTGCCTCTAATATTGAAGGATTAGAAAAAAATAGCTTCAGATCTCTTACAAGAATTATTTGGAAGATACAAAACCAAAAATTGTGATATTTGCTAGTAATAACAGAAAGAAACTATGCACATGCAATTTATGTTATGTGAGTCTTTGTGAATGAAAGGTCATTCCTTCTTGTTTTTCCTGTTGCTTCAAACTAGGAGGAAGAGGGGAGAGAAGAAAAAAGGAGAAATAGGATACAAGAAGCTAATTCTAGCCAAGATTTGATTGAATTCATTGAACAAAGAACATGTTCAACGTAAGTCTCTGTTAGGAACTGCTCTTTGCTATGATTTTGTCAATGTTGCTTGCTTCTATATGGAATATGCTTCACCATTAGCACAACTTTTTATTGACTATTTATGTAGTTTAATTTTCTCAACATTAACGATTTATGGTCAAAGAAATATTACTGTTTCAAATTTTATTACATAGGTTGATGCTAGGAGTCCTTGTCTTAATTTTATGTGCTTTAGCCCAATTATCACTTGTATTAGGTGGGGAAAACCCAATTAACATTGATTGGTCCAAAGGAATCTTACCTTGAAACGTGGGTTTGTTATAGTGTGTAGATTAATGGGGTTTGTTGTAGTGTGGGAGAAAGAAAAAATACCAAAGAAACTAGTAGGTAGTCAGAAAGGTATTCATTAAGTATTTTGTTTGATCATTCCACCATGCATATATTTCTATGTTCTTTATTACTAATATAAGTTGACTCTTCCCATTATATTGGCTAAAAGTATGTCTCACTTGCCGAAGTCAAGATGTTATTATGATTTGTAGTTATAAAGTTCCGCTAGAATACTTATAAAATTTTCCTCATCTTCCCAATAATTTTCATTTGGAGACTATGGCAACGGCAATAAGGCTGCAAAAAGTATCTTCTATGGTTTTTTTAGATTCTTGTTGCCAGGTATATATATCTTTATTCCTTCTCCCTCTCCTTTTTTGTGACAATAATGGATTGGTCTTGCATTCATGGGTTTTGTAAAGTAAATTCTTGCATATATAGAAGGGACTTCTTTATCTCTCTTCAAGCATCACAGATGGCACACCCATCTACAGTGGCAAGGTTTTTCAAGATTGAGTAGGAGGTATTGAGACATCCAAAATTCAAGGGTTGGCCTTTGAAAAATAGAATTGTCTGGGAACACCCTTTAGACACCTTTATACACTCTTGAATGACATGGCATCATATCCATTTATCTATATTAGAGATCTTATACAAGAATATATAGGATACAACATCAGAATAGATGTTTAAAGAGTGGCCAAAGGGTTCCATGGAACATTACTCCTTTGAAGAAACATATGTATGAGTCTGCTTTATAGTCATAATTAGGACAAATCATTATTTTTGTCATTAATCTTCCTCTTTTGGAGTTTGACCTGTTAATTATTCTATAGGTATTTGAAAATGGCTTAGCTACGGGGTCACGTGTCACCACAAAGCAAGTTATTAACCTCAAGAGTTTCATTTTCCATTAGAGGATAGTCACTAGCTAATAATTGTAGTTCTTTTTGACGATGTACAATTACCATCATTTTACATGTGGTACTAACTGTTAGTACTTTATATACAGTTGATTTTGCTTAATTCAAAACCTAACATTACTATCTAATTTCGACAAACACAATTTGACTCCCATTTTTATACAGTGTCATCTATTCTATTTTCATGGCCATTAAAAGTGCATCGGCTTCTTCAAATTCTTGAAACAAGTGTTTTTATTTTAAACCAAATAAGGAATGTGGTTAATAGACTGATCCATAACTTCTAATGGAAATATGCATATTTAGTTAGAAGAAGAGCGAGATAGGATTCCCAATGCTCAACCACATCCTCCTACCTCTTTATCATGTGTTATAGTTATCTATTTTATTATGCCTTTTCTCCCATATGGTGCATCAAATTCTTGCTTTATTTTAGAATATTTGTTGTATAATCGAATCATTAGTACGATCATATTATTGAAAAAAACTCATCTCATGCGTAGGAATTAGTAGTGTAGCAATTTATTATGTTAGAATTTCTATTTATCATCTATTAGATAATGTAGATTTTGGCCACTTGGGGTTCTATTGTAGCTTTCATGTTGAGAATGAAGACCAATATAAATGTTCAATGCAAAAGTGTATGAGACACCTTGTAAGATGAGCATCAAAGTCGGTACACAATCTAGAATCTCAAAATGATTATTCATTTATCGATTAGATGCTCGCTCACTTTCTTTTTTCTCCTTTTTTGTTGTTGTTTAGTCTTATTGCATTATATATTGTCCATTGTATATAGCCCTCAATTCTTGCTTAATCCTACTGAAAATAGGGAAACCATGAACCCCCAATGTGATCAATGAAGAAACCAATCAAAACCTTGAAAATATTTCTAGTGTTGAAGATTTTCCGTAATCGACCAATGAACAACTTGTTTTGGGATCCAGCATCTTCAAAATCCTCCCTTATTTCTAGTTGCATTCAGGCACTATTGTCAAGAATTGTTGTGAGGTTACCAAGGATGTAGTATGCAAGCAAAATCAAAGGTTTGTTCAAGTTCCTTGTTCCTTGCTGCTTAATGGAAGATAATTTTTCCATATAATATACTATTCTTGTGTGATGTTAGTGAATTAGATGGGTGAACTTCTGATGTGGAAGCAAAACTAGCACATATGGTCCTCTGCATACAACTTTGGATTGCCGGGAGTGATGCTGGTTAAACACTTGTTGCACACTCTTGCAATATTTTATGTAAGGTAGCTGTTTGATTGCAATATCTGTTACATTACATGCACGCTATACCAATAAAACTAAACCTGATTGATGGAGAAGGGAGATGATGTGCATTTACTGAATCAAAGTGGCCGTTGTTCTTATTATACAATCGTTAGCACTAATTATACAATCATCTAACTATCTAGTGTGAATAGGTAGAAAGAAATATTTTTACCAATTGGCCACTACATTGTGTTCGACTTCTTTATTCTTTTGTTCTCTTATACTTGGGTTTGAATTTTGCTCAATGTGATTGGGATGTAATCTTATTAGCGCTTTTGATTTTTTCCAAAGAAACCAAGCCATAAAAGAACAACAAGCTCAAAGGAAGTAGGCAACTCCGTGATATAAAACTCAACATCAAACCTTGAAATTTGTCTCACAAATCAACATTAGTTTTACCGGCACCGCCATGATTTTTGTGTCTCACAAACCATGATTAGGTTTTATCGGCACCATCATCAAGATTAGGAAGAAGTAGGCAATAACCATGATTTTTGTGGTTATTGGTTAAGCTTTTTGGTGATGCTTAGCTTTAACTAGTATTATGTCTCAACTCTATGATATAAAACTCAACGTCAAACCTTAAAATTTGCCTCACAAACTGAGATTAGGTTTTACTGGCACGTTCCCTAGTTTCTTCTTTTCAACTGCCTAGACTCCATAGGAAGATGAAAAGGTTTGTTTTCATTTCCACCAAGTGCTTTAACTTGTTTCTAATACATCTTAATGCTGATTTGATGTAATTATTTAGATGTAAAGAGGGAACCAACAAGACATGATGAAATTCCAATCACGTGTCAGAGAGATGTTAGTGTCTTACATTTCCATTTCACGGGTAAATGACAAGAGTCTTTGTCTCCTGCCCACCTTTTTTAAACATTTTTGTATGCCTTGAATTTAATACAAACTTTTTAATTTTCTTTCAGATGGCTCAAGGAACCCAAAATTGAAACTATGATGGCTTTTTAAGTCACAGTAAAGAGTTTTGCCAAGTTTAAGAGAAGAAATCAAGGTAAGAACACCCAAGTATAAGGCCCCGACTTGACTTGAAATAGAAAGGTATTCCCTTTTAAGTTCACCATTAAGTATTATGCTTGATCTTCTTGGATCACAAAGTATTTTATAATGTTTGTAACTATCATTAGTTGTCTATTACTTTTTTGTTGCACATCCAAGGGGCTCTAAGATTCCTTTCATTGCCCATTAGTCTGCCTCAGCCACTAGATGTTAAGATGATTACACAACGGACTGTATGAAATACAATTATCAAAATTTAGCTACACCAACCATAGAAATTATTCTCAATTGTTCACGAATTTTCTTTTGTAGGCTATGGCTAGAGTCAACAAGAATGCAAAAGTATCTTCATCCATCTAGTCCAATCTAGTGGCCATGGTGGAAAATCTTTATTAATCCCCATTTGTTGAGGATTATGTGTTGGTCATGTATTCCTGAGTTTTTTAAATTCAATTCTTGCATATTTATAGTGGACACATGAATAATTGCTAGATACTTCATCTCACCATGCCTAAAACACACCCCTCCTGAAACATCCTGCGGAAAAACTTAAAAATTTCAAGGCTTGGGCTTTGATTGAAAAGATAGGAGTCCATTTCATATAATGAGATGGCCAAAATCATTATTTTGTTCATGTATCTCTGTCTTTTAGAGTTTCACAGAGTAATTTTTCTTCTAGATTTTTGATGTAGTGAGAACACCAAAAGACAAGTTAGTAACCTCAAGAATTTCCATTTTGGTTTAGATGGAAGGATACAGCACCACCAGCTTATATTTGTGAAACTTTTTGACATAGTCACATTACCTTTTATTCTGCATTTCTTTTGCTAGTATGATATTGACTGTATTAGCATTATTCCCCTTTCAGCTTTCATTGAATTCAACACCTGATCAGGGCCATCAAATTCCAAGAAACACAAATCTAATCCATTCTATTCACTTAAAGGTACTTTCTCCTTTTTCATGGTAAGTGAAAGTGAAAGTTTACTGCAAAATTTTTAAGTAGTTGTTTTTGCTTCAAATCAAAACATGAACCAGGGGCATAGAAAGAAAAAACTTGCGATGAACATTTGCGGATACATTTGGAAGAAAAGGGATAGGATTCCGAGGTTAACTTATATCCTTTTACCACTAATTATCTTGTCTAGTTATCTTTTTGTTTTGCATTTCTTCCTATATAGTGCAGTCTCCTAGGTGTTGTAGGTTTTAGCTTTTGGGGTTTGTTATAGCTTTCTTATTGGGATAAAGACAATTAAGCCATTCAACTTAACAATCTATCTGGCATTTGGTAAGATGACACAGGTGAATGCTTATTGTAGCTTAGGTTTTCATGTTTTATGTTTGAAGCTTTCATTGTAATTCAACTTCACCTTTACATCATAAGATTGATAACTTGGTGAACAAGTGAATATAATTATTTGTTGTTATATTGCTAGTAGACATCAAAGAATATGAGAACAAATAAAAAAAAATCTGATTAGAACATCTGCCGGAAGGAAGGAATCTAGGCGATAGGTTAGATTTTATTTTTGTGATTACCAATTATCGTTTTGGTGATGCTTTGCCTTAATTCGTATAATGTATCCAACTAACTGATTTAGATTGCCATTGCAAACCTCAAAATTTGTCTCATAGAAATCAGGATCAGGTGTTGCTGACATGATCCCATGCTTTTGCTTTTCAATTGCCAAGACCCATTTGGAGGATGGAATGATTTGTTGCAATTTCCATTTAGTGCTGTAATTGGTAGCTTATATGTCTACCTGTTTACATGAAGTCACGATTTAGATTTACATCAGGGAACCATTAGCTAATGGTTGTTTGAAGTTTGAATCAAGCACCAAAGGGATGCTAGTGCCTTAATATTCTATTACACAGATAAATGACAAGAGTAATTGTTCTCTATCCTTTTTATAATTGTCCAAGCCCTACACCCTTCAATGTGATATTTTTTATTTCCTTGATGATGATGCTTTAGTATATACAATAAACTCTATTTATTTTTTACAACACCTGAGGAACCTGATTTAAAAATGCACAACCATTACGTTAGCACAGAGTTTAGTCAAGCTTAAGGGAGTTGCAAATTCTACTGGCTCCACCTTTTCCTGCATTGCTTGAGAGTGTGCCTCAATTGCTAGAATTCAATGTGCTTAACACTATGAAAAGATAGTTACATTATAAATTTCAGCTACGCTAATCACATAATTATCTCAATTGTTCTAGAAACATTAGAGAGCCAACAAGAATGTAGAAGTGTATCTTCAATCATTTCAGCACAAACTAGTTGCCCAAGTATAAGATCGTTATTCCTTTCCCTTTGGAGGATAATTTGTTGGCCATGCATATTTGGTTTTGTAAAATTTATTCTTTCATATGCCTAGTGGAGACAAGAATAAGAATTTGAAACTCGTCCCGATGAACCTAAACATCTCTCACTTGAATGTCATGGAGGTAAGAATTAAAAAGTTCAAATTCCGTGGCTGGGGCTTTGAATGAAAGTTTAGTCTCTATTTCTTGTAGTGAGATTCTAAATTTATTATTTTGTTTATTTTTCTATTTTTTACATTTCAACATTCCAATTTTTTCCTCATATGTTTTGATCGTAATTAGGTATTTGGGTTATTGTTCAACACCAAATAGCTAGTTAGTGAGTAAAAAAATTTCATTTTGGATTTGATGAGGTGATAAGGCTATTGAAAGTTAATATTTGCGAAACTTTTTGGCATGGTCTAATTACCTTTTATTGTTCATTTGGCTAGTTTGCTCTAATATGAGAATGAGAATTAGCAAAAAATCATTATCACATTCATTTATCTCTATTTTTGGAAGTTGACAATATAAATTTTCCCTTTGTTTCTTTTTAATGTAATGGGGATTGGGTTGTTTTGCAACATCAAATGGCAAGTTAGTGACCTCAAAAGTTTTCGTTTTAGATTAGATGAAAGGACAAGGATGCTTCGAGATAATATTTGCACAAGTTTTTGACTTGGTGTAATTATCCTTTATTATGCATCGAAAAGGTTATGTCTTCCTTGGATTTTTCAATAAAATGACTTTTTCACCCAAAGTAACAAATCTGTCCTCTTTTATGAACCTTTGGTTTGGTGGATTTAAGTCATGAGGCATTGAAAACAATAGCAATTTCAATAGTTTCGATGAATACAGGAAGCATGGACCATGGGGCCAAATCTAGAAATTCCGCAATCATATAACCAATTGCTTCACACCTAGTCAGTCGACTCGGAAGACATTTTTATAGACTAAAACAAGCAAACTCCGGCTAGAAAGCAATAGAAGGTCCTTTTATTAGGGATCTTCCTTGGCCTGAAAACTAGGTGTGGGGATTGCTTCTTTCCTTACTATGCTTCCAACTACCGTCCACTACATTAGTCAAGTTTTAAAACAGTTGCTAGCTTTGTTAACTGTAGCAGTGTTATTTCCTTTTAGTTTTCATTGAATTTGGGGCCTGATATGTACCTTAAAAAAATCAATTCGACTCGGAACCTATAACGATTTGCATTGGAGCTTGATTTGAAATTTTAAATTGGTTCTTGCACACCATAAATAAAATAAAAAAGGGTTAAGGGCCTTGGGAATTTTCCTAGGAAACTCCTCCGACACTCAAATTAGTATATACTTAATTTGTCGTGAGAAAATCAGGAGAGTGATGGCTATTGAGGAGGAGATGAGGAATGGTTACTAAAGAGTACTTCTGGTGGTGAGCCATCATTAAAATGAGTGATGGCTACTTTGCGTAAGTGTTTAGTAAAATGTCGAAATAAAATCCTTTCTCGTTTTTTGGCTTAATATCTCTCTTTTTTAGTTTACTTGACTCATGAGGTTTTCTCCTTTTTTGTAGGCAAGGGGCACTAGGTCTGGACAATTGTCCCTCATGTGAAGGCTTGCTTTCATGGCACATTTTGGTGGAACTCATATCTGGGGTATAAGGTATTGTATGGATCTATTGGTACTTAGAATTTGGCACCTGACACGCCTTAATTAACATTTTAGGTTGGCATCTAGGTCTGATGGCACTCTAGCTGTAATCCTTCGCTGCGCCTCCTCCGGTTGGGGTCACTATCGTGAGAACCAGCCTTAGTCCCAGCCGTATTTTTATATGCCTTTTTTGGCCAACCACTTTCAAGCGGCCCTTTTTAGGCTTTGGCTACTTTTTTAGAAGTAGGGTGGCGCAATTTCCGTCAGTGCTGCGCAATTAGCTTTCATGTCAAGATAGTTGTTAATCTTTTGCGGCATATTTGGGCCAAATTTTGCATATTGGACTTGGACATATTATTTTGGTTTGGGCTATTGACTCGGGTTTCTTTATACAGGTTGGTTTGGGCTGACCCTTTATACTTGTCCTAACAAGACCTAATCTCGACCATCAAATTCTAAGAAACAAAACTTGTATCCTTTCTATATTCCCTTTAAGAACTTCTCTCTATGTTGTTAAAGTTGCGCCTCAAGGGTTTCTAGGCATGGAGCTCAAAGTCTATCTCCTCAATATAACTATGTGAGACTCATTTCAAAAGGCGTGCACGCTTTTTAAGGCTCAAGATGTACTCCTTGGGCGCCTCATAATTTAAAAAAAATTAAAATTTTTTATTTAATTTTGTCATTATACTTAATTGGTACTTTTAACACTATTTGGTTTTTGTGAAATTCGTATGATGAATTAATGAGAGGTCGATTAGAAAAATGAAAAGAGACTATGACGAGGATAATAAATTTGTATATGAGGATGCTTTTTTGATAAAAGGTTTTTCTAGCTAAAATATTGGATTAAATAAGGTAACACATCACACCAAATTTAGAAGTAGTATGAATATTGAACGATAAGTGTCTCTAAGACTATTCTATTTAAGTCTGTAAATAATAAATATCTTTAATTTTGAGAGATTTATATAAAAATGAAGAAGTCATTCAATATAAGTTAACGAAGAAGAAGAAGATAAATTTTTATTTGATTTTTGTTATGAGTATTTTGAGAATAACATTTCAAATTTATTAATAATTTTTATTCTTCTTATGGGTTTGTGATAAGTTTTGCATATTAATTCCCATAAAATGTTGCTAGTTGAACTTTATGAGTTCATAATTACTATCCCTAAGGCCTTACTTCTACAAGGCCTATGTCTATGTTTTTCGCCTAGGCCTTGTGACCATTTGCCCTTGTGCTTTTAACAACATTGTTTTCTCCATTTTTATGGTCAATAAATGTGCAAGCTCACTATATATTTTCCAAACAATCGTTAGTGTTTTTAGTCAAAGTGGGAATGAGTGGCAAAGAAAGATAGAAATTTGGATGGCAGTTGTGTAAATATAGTTGGAAGAATTCGCAGGCAAAACTATATCCTTTTACCACTATTTATTATGTGTTCTATTGCCTTTTTTCATTTTAGATTTCTTCCTATATGGTGCATACAATTTTATCTTAGCCGAGGATATAAGCTTTCATGATTGTTGTGATAACTATGAGGGTGATATTAAATAAAGTTTCACTTGTATAATGATAAATAGTTGAGCAATTGCATATGTTTTTGGAATTTGGTTTAATAGTCCATGTGTATTTCTGTCTCTTTTGTTAAGGCTTTCAACATGAGAATATTGACTGATAGAATTGTTCAATTTGACTATCCATGTGGCTTCAATGCTATTATTAGGATGATTAAGGTTCAATATTTACCTTTTCTATGTCTTACATTTGAATCTTAAATTACAATTAATTTTAGCTTTACCTGATAAATTTGATAAGCCAGTGAATAATTTACTAAAATCATTGGGTGTTGGATTTCCAGGTTGCATCAAAATATTCTCTATCAATAAGATATCATTGAATTTCACTCTGCGGTTAAAATTAAAGTCGGTAAATTCCAAATATGTAAGTTGAATATCTCGAGACAATAGTGAAAATATTGGTATCTACGCTTCCCGATATTGATATTTCTCAATTTTGGAAAATTCGTGATATGTCGATGTATCGTCACATGTTGCAATCATGGATAAAAACATTGAATTAGTATTGGTATTGGTCGTTGCTATATCGGTATCGGATATATCGAATAATATGTATCAGTAACAAACATATCAAGATGAAATTTTTTTTGGCAAATTGTGATCTGATAAGAAAATATCGATCGATATATTTGGTATATCGGCTAATATTTTAATCTTAAGTATATTGTCATATCTGCAATATACCACATTTTCATCATGATATTAAAAAATATTGATATCAAGAGAGCTTGATACCGATTCATAATTGTTATTTCATGATTGCAATATATTGACCAATATATAGGTCAATTGTTTTTTATTGTTTTTCACTCACCCTACTTATGAGAAATCGCCCCTTCTCTTTTCTTTTCTTTGTTTTTATCTTTCAAAAACCAAGTTTCACCCTTTTTTTTTTTGTCTTTTCAAATAAAAGCCGAATTAGTCATACTTAAACCATAATCATACAATTTCCACATTTTATTTTTTAAAATCTAGATTTTGCTGTTTTTATTATTTGTTAGTATATTATTTAGTATTAAGGTGTTGATTTAAATGAGTGAAATTGTTTTAAACATTTGAAATATACAAAATATGATTAAATATAGATATATTTTAGTAAATAACTGAGATTTGATGTAGTTAAGAAATATAGTTGCAAGCGGTACCAATAATGATCGCCGATATGGTTGTAACCGACACCTACACCAGTATTGTTATCCATTCGCTAGTCTAATCAGATGATCTCTTGCTTTGTATTTTTCCTCTCTCTGTGTGGTTGTTTGGTCTCATTGTTGTGCATATTCTGCTTTGAAATGAGGCCTCAATCCTTGCTCCAACCTACAAGTGAGGAAAAATGATACCCAGAATGTGTCAAGTGTAGAAACTAGTTGAAGCGTTGGAGATTTTCACCCAGTAAATGTTCCATTGGAGACAAAGGAACAACCTCATTATTTTTGGGATTTATTATATTCGACCCTTTCCCTAAGTCAAGTTGAATTCACGTACCTGTTGAAAATAAACCTTGCCAAGATATCATGAACGTTTATGCTTTGAAAATATCAGGTTTATTTATGGAATCAATTGCTGCATTGTTTGGATCATAGTTTGTAACCGTACAGTGTTAGTTTTCTCATACAATGTTCCATTCTTTTGTGATATTAGCACACAGAATCGATGAACTCCTGATGCAAACACTAAACTAGCAACTGTTGGGTTTGACAGCTTTGACTCCTGGCTGCTCTATTTTGGTTGCTGTATTTTGGTTTATGAGTTCCAGTGGAGCACCACTATGATGTTAGTGCCTTAAAACTCTATTTCATAGGTAAATGAGCGGTCCTTTCATGAGTTTTTATGCCTGATACTCTCTAAGCCCTTATGTTTTTTTTTTTTTTTTAGGGATTATGCTCCAGTATTATTCAGGCAAATTGCATAATACTCAGTAGTTTGTTCCCTTATTTTGCTGCAGTTCTAGCTCCGAGAAACTTGAATTTAGAACTGTGCAATGGTTCATTGGTCAAAGTAAGGTGTTCAACCAAGCTTGAGGGAAGAAATTATGGTGAAAATACTCGAGTATATGGCTTGATCATTTAATAGAAAGTTTTTCTTTTTTTACTTCATCAAGTCAAACGTTTGATCATCCCACCATGTATACATTATTATGGCTTTCGTCACTTGCATAAGTCAGCTTTTTCTTTTTTTCTTTGTAGGTCTAAGAGTTTTTCATCCACTAAACTAAATGTGGTTGCAATGTACGATTGTGAAAAATATAAATACAAAGTTGGTTATCTTGATTACAAGATCATTGTTGATGGAATTGTTTAGGAATTTCAGTTGGAGAGCATGGTAAGGTCCAATAAGAATGCTAAAATACTTCTCTAATTTTACCAGAAAATAGTCGCTAGGCATAACAATCTTAAGTCTTTTGCGTCCCTTTATTGAGTACAATGTATTGGGATTTATATTATTGGGTTTTTTGAAATTGATACTTGTATATGCTTATTAGACGGAAGATTACTGTCCTGTTGTTGAATCTGAAGTAACAACACTCCCTTTGAAAAAGCGTGCTGGCATTGCAGTTTTTTTGCTCATCATAGCCTTGAAGTATTTTTGCTATTGAAAATGTTCCATTATAATTAAGGTAACAACCTCCTTACTTCAAGTTTCATTTAGGCACTTATTGGAGAGAAACCTTGCCAGAGGATGGAAGATAGCATAAAAATTGAAGGTTTTTTAATGTAAACATTGCTGCTTTGTTTGGGTTTTAGTTGTAAATTCTTAGATTTCTCACACATTATTCTGCTTTGAAATGATATAAACAAGCTAGACGGGTCTACCCATCTTGATATGAAAACTTTAATAGCCAATAGTGAGAACTTATGGATTCTGATCAGGTTGGCATTGGTACTCCACCCAAAAAATCAATAGCCAAATAGGTACTACCACAATGGAAGCACTTCTCGTTGTCATGCTCAACGGCAGCTATATCCTCCCCACTCCACCCAAAAAATCAATAACATCCCTAGCTACTTCCTGATGAATCAAGGGGGCTATTGGCTTGTACTGCAACACCTAGGGAGTCGTGGTGTCACTTGTGGTATGCGTCATTAACAATCTTCCTTAACAATTATCCACCCTAGGTACTGGGTTAACTGCTGAAAAATTCAGGTTTGATTTTGTCTCTTTTGTGTATCTCTTGATTTTCTAGTTAGGTATTTGAGTGCTGGGATATTGGTTTAGTGCATTGCTCATAGATGATTCGTGATTTATACAATATAGCGGTTTTCTCAATTGATTTTACGGAGCCTCTCTATGTTCCTTACATAGTAGCTGAATTACTATGATCTGAATATTTGATGTAATTCCATGAGTTCTAACTCAAAACTTTTGAGGGTCAAGAACCCTGAAATAGGATTTGTTAGGGCATACTATATGCAAAACTATCCATTAGTTCTCACACTGGGGATTATATAGTTGAATTATTGTAAATTTTAGAATCAATTGTGAATCTATTTTAAATGGGATGAATTATGTGTTGGAAACGGGTAGCAAGCTGCAACCCACAATCCATTTTCCTGGAATCAAATTAGCCTAAGAGCATTATAACTTAAATGACTTTCTTTTGTTATGTTCTAATTCAATGCCACTTAGGTGCCCGAATGTAGAGGAATTATTATTCGTTTGTAGAAAAATGCTCTTAGCAACATCCCCCACCCGTCTACCCATTTAGAAAAGGAAAGGTAGCTGCTTTTACTCACTAAGGGTTTTGCATTAACCTTGTCAAAAGGTATGACAAGCAAATGGAAGCTAATGGTCATGTTTCTACTCTTTTTATCTTCTCCCATACTTTTAATATTTTGACTTAATGAAACCTCATTTGAAATGTTTTATTTATTGTCTTGCTTTCCTAGGTTACGGCAACAACATAAGTTCTCCATCACTTCCAATGGCAGCAATCTATGATGGCTTTTAGCATGATTGGTTTTCAGGTAAGGTTTTCTTAAATGCATTGTGTGCTTGTGGATGAGATCATATCTATATTGATGTCCCCCTAGTATTTTTACTAAATTATCACAATTCAAACTCCCTTTAATTGCTAACTCTTAACATTTGAAAGGTATGACAATTCAAACTCAATTGGAAGCCTTATAATTCTATTTGGCATAAAATGAAAAGCAATTCTTAATTCTTCCAAGCTCCAAAGAAAATTACACATGAACTGTAAACACATGAAGAATCAAACTCATGAGGAATATGGAAATATGAATCTGAATAAGTTTAATGGAAAAAGAACCAAAAAGGGATGTTCTGCGATTAAACGATGAACTGACCAACCGTTCTCCGGATCAAAGAATTGATTGAATTATGAAACATTCTCCAACAGAATGGGAACGAAGAATTATGTGCTTAAGAGCATAATTTCCTAATGAAATAAGAAACTAAGAACTTGGATCGAGGATTGTTTAACACATAATATATTTTGCCATGTCATTGATATTACAATAAAAACTCAAGGACTATCCTGACTACATATTGTAGCGGGTGATATTCTTTGGCAAGCTTTATTATACTGTAGTGGAAGGCGTCGTCTGGTATGTGCCACTTGCGACTGGGCTGCTTGCAGCTGATGAGCTCCGTCTATGGGGTTTATATGTAGACGACCCTCATCTAAGTTTAGAATAGTAGGACATCGACCTTTGATTGTGTGGAGTGAATACAATACATGTTACGACTGATCGCTCATTTAGTTAGTAAGGCCTACTGGCTCCAATCCCTCAACGAAATAAGTTTTCAATACGGATTAATGATTAAGAAGAGAAAAAGGACAAAGAACTAAAGAAACTTGAGAAAAACATTCATGAAAGCATATTCTTTTTATGTTCATGATGCATGATCACTCTTATGCCTTTATCTCCTTCATATACAAATTATCATGTTTTGAAAATGAAATATTGCATGTCTTTTGTTATATGTACCTTGCTGAATTTTGACTCACCTTTACTAATTTTCTCTCTGCAAATGAGTATTAGTTGTACCCAATGAGGCAGGATAGAGGATTTAAGTCGGTTAGGCATTAAAAACGATAGCAGATGACCTTATGGACTTAGTTATGTAGTTTTGTGTCATCTAATGGAATTTTTTGTATTTCTGATGGATTATGTTCATAGATGTATGCATATAATGATGATAATATACTTGTAGTATAGTTTTCACTGTATTGATAAATGTATATATTTTCACAGGTTATTATGGTTAGTTTGGATACCTAGTGGCATCTATTTTGAACTAATGTCGTACCGGAGTTATGACGTTGGCGCCACGTATGGTTGTGTGGCTTTTGGATCCCATGTTTGTGAAAATTGTGGATTATGTATGAAAAATGACTTTTTGTCCTAAAGTGTACAATCAAGTTTTTACCCGGTAAAAATGAGAGTAGCAAAAGTTAAATATTCAATACACGTAAAAAATATTTATTTCTAGATGTCAATAATACTAACAAGCATGCAAAATATAGGCGAGTATAAACAATAATAAAAAAATACGATTTTTGGTGACGAATGGAAAACTCGAAACCCACAGTAATCGAGAAAAATCTTCCGGGCTTCAACGGCCAAGGAAGCAATACACTATAAAAATCAACTTACAGACCGGGTGATAACGACGCGTTAACCTAGCTGACTTACTCCCGTCTCGTGATCCTTACCAAGAAACTTCTTGGATTTGCCCGCGGCAACGGAACAAGACACCTTCCGGTCTTTACGTCAATCTTTCCTCTTTAGTCACTTGAATTGCCGAATACGATCGAGTCTCCTTCAACGTATCGATATCTCCAACGAAGGTAGAAGGATGTAATTGTTTGAATGACAAAGAGAAAATGTGGAGAAAACTTGTTATAACATGAAGCACAAGATTGTAGCTTTTAGTTTTCTCAAAAAAAGCAAGATCAATGGAATATGAATAAGATTTTTCTCAAGTGGAGCACGAAATTGATCTGCCAAGAGTCCTAGAGTTTCAAAATTATAGGCCAAGTATTTATAGATGGCTCAAAAATCGCATTTAAAAAGTTATCCGTTGCCGCGGCACTCCAGCGCGGAGGCGGCGAGCAGCGAGCGTGCCCTTTCTGGATTTTGCGCTCGAGCGCACGGCGAGCGCAGTGCTTCTGGTTTTTGGGGTCGAGCGGGTAGAAAGCGTAAAGAGAGCGCGGGGTTTCTGGATATTGGGCTCGAGCGGCTGGAGAGCACATGGCAGGCGCGATATCCATGGAAGTCAAAACAGACAACAATGAATGTATGTTGATGTAGCACTTCGACAATGCATAACCTAACAACGATGTAATAATATATATTGTCACGGAATGCCAATCATAAAAATGACCCTAACAATGTATATTGTACAGAATAATTACAAGGTTTTGTATTTGACCGACGTCCGTATTACAGTTAAAATTTTATCAAATTTTCGGTTGAAAATACAGTATGTTACAGCGCCTTGAACGTAGTAGGGATTGGCAGCAATGGTGAGGGGAGGACACCGACAGAAGGAGAAGCCATTATTGGTGAATGGGTTGGCAACCACGAAATAGATTGTTGCTTAATTCGAGCTAGTGATAGGGGGCTTTCATCGTGGGTTTGCTGGATTTGTGCCTTGGTGGGAGCAATGGGGGTGAGTTGAGTGGATTGTGGTTGTACGGTTGCAGCAAAGGACAGACTTTCAGGTTGGGTTAGAGGATGGAAGGTAACAGCGGGGAAAACCAGAAATGGTGAAGGGTTCACAAATGTATCAGATTTTTGCTCAATCCTGTTGAGCGATTGAAGGATTTCATCAAGGGAGTGTTGGAGTTGTGCTTTAGTGGAAGTTTAGGCAGCAATGGCGTTTGTGTGTTGTTAGATGGTCACTTGCAGGTCACTTGCACCTCCTTCAACTCCGTCGATAGCTTTGTGATGGAAGCGTCGAGTGCCATCAGTTTGTCGATCGTTTACTCCTCTGCCATTTCTCTCAATGAGAACACCAATGATACATGGCACAATGACAGTCACCTACAATTCGAAGAGTTTGGTGACGGGAAGTTGAGGAAAATTAGAGAAGAAGAGGAGAGAATGAGAGTTCAGTAGAAGGAGAAGCAGACGAGAGAACAGGGATAGAGGGAAATCAGAGAAGAGAGGGGAATAGGACCGCGATCTCAAAGGAAAAAATGGACCGAGGTCACACACAGAGAGGAAGAGAGGAAGAGAGAGAGAGAGAGAGAGAGAGAGAGAGAGAGAGAGAAATGGGACAAGGACACAAGAAGGGAAGCTATTCTCTTCCATTACTGTAGCAATAGACAATCGTATATATAAGCAACGAAATATGTAACTAACAGTTTAATAGATTCAGTTCACTAGAGGGTAAATGTAACTAATTAGAAGAGCTAAGAAACTAAATATAATCCTGAAATTTAGCTGGTAGTTAGATTGCACATGCACTTTGTTGAGCAGGGGGAGAATCCGTCAACAGCATCATAGCCGGGTCGATCAGACCCGTAACAGTGCCTAACATCAGATAGAGCGCCTCAATGATCTAATGTTAGATATTTTTCTTTTTAAACTCGTTCTAGGATGGATTAGTCGTTGCGTGAGATGTGATCTCTTGACACCTTTTCTCAGTCCTCTTCCCGCCAAGTTATGGCAGAGAAGTTTTGTCCATTTTCCATTGAAGTTGAACATGGCTGACTATGCAAACCCTAATGGGAAATCTTGCCTCCAGCCCCCAATTCCAAGCACCACTACCACCACCACCACCAGAGCGAAAGAAAACATCAGAAGTTGATGCAAACGAACTGGTTAGAATGGGTTTGTGGGCGGACGAAGCCAATGCTTGTGAACTAAGTCTCAATAAAGCCAGGCCTCCGACGCTGGGCAGCGGGCCCAGGGTATTGTAGCGTGTACTCGTAGCTCGCAGGGCAGTGTTTCCAGATAATCCCCTCATGCTTCATCAGCTTGTCTTCCAAACTACGTTGATTGGAATGCTGCTACTAATGGCCCTCTTCTCTACTCGTTCCTTTCTTCGTATGTCTCTCTTACTCTACTTCACAGTTACTCTGTTTGAGATTTAGAAATTATAGTCAAAATTGGGCTGGTGTATAGTTGCCTGTATATTTATCTCTTTTTTGCTATTAACATTCATCAGTTAATTTGTTGCTCAAGTATATTTGATCTAATCACCCATATGACCAATGAAGACTTATATATTGAAGATTTATGGTCGCCAGGCTGGAAATCCATGCACAACTGGAAAACTGTGTTCATGCACTGAGGCAAAGGCGATTATATCCAGAAATCCACCACCAAACACGGGAGAAAAATTACTGAAAAAAACAGAGGAGAAAGCAATTCTATCAGAAAATACAAGTATGTTGCTGATGTTCTCTTACTTCTATTCAAACAAATATATGAAGCAATATGTATGTTTTCCATGTTATTATTGCTGAAAAATTTTGCCGTGCGTGTGCGAGATCTTGGTTTTTGGTGTGTGTTTTGATGCCGCTGCCATTGTGTGAACGTAGAACCAAAGCTTGTGAGCATGTCAAATCTCTATTATTTTTTATAGAAGAACTCCTTGTCCACCAAACTATTGTGGGACCATGGTGGTTTGGTTCTATTCCTACACTCTCCTCCAGTTTACTTATCAAAAAGAAAAGAAAAGCGATTGTCATTGCATGTACTAAAGCTATGGCCAAGAGTTGCTATTAGAAATTTTAGTAACTTTGAAGTATAATCAGTGTGTTTAAGAAAAAAATGTTGTTGGATTCATGTTTCTTGTTTGTCTTCAGAATTCAATAACTAATAATTGATAGATTTCATATTTGGAACTTATATATATGCAAAGAATGGTTTGAATATGGACCATGATTTTTTGTTTTCTTTTGTTTGGTTTTTCTTTCCTTATTTTCTTTTGTTTGCTATTTGTTTGACTTCAGTACATGTGCGACAACCCGAGCCCTAATTATCATATTTGGTCTGGACCATTCAAGTGGAAAATCTCAAAACGTAAAATTATTAATCCCTCTCTCACCCCCCCTTCTCTCTCTCTCTCTCTCTCTCTCTCCCCCCTTGCAATTCCTTAGTTGGTTTTATTGTTATTGTTATTATTATTAAGGGAATAATTTGATATAGAGATTTTATTTTTAAATTTTAGTGTTTACTAATTTAAACATGACCCTAAGAAATCAGCCTAGGCCCGACTATGCTATTAGTTTTAAAAGGCTTATCGGCATAAATTAATTTCACAATTAATGATTTTTATTAATCTTATTTTAAAATGTCCAATTTGAAATATTGGGGTATCACAGCATGTGCATACGGTGATAAATGTGATGTGACTATCCATTCCTTATATGGGCTTGCCATTGTGTAAACCTAGAACCAAATCTTATGAATATATCAAATCTTTGTTATTTTCTATGGAAGAACTCATTGTCTATCAAACCATTGTAGGAACCGTGGTGTTCATTGCTTAGCAAAAAGAATGATATGATATGGACCATGATCTTTTGTTTTGTTTGGTTTGGTTTTGTTTCTTTTCTGAGGTGGTAGGGTGTTATTGTTTTATTTTTTTTTCAGCAGCCACAACGAAGAAACATATTGCAGTAATTGTTTTAGTGGTAAGGGTGAATTGGAAAGGCAACATGGACTATAGAAACTTTAAGAAGGACTTGGTCCTATATTTATTTGGCCATAATTGAAGTGTATTTCAAGCTTGTTGTCTAAGGAGTTTCTCTCTCTCTCTCTCTCCCTCCCTCTTTTTAAAATACTAAGTCCAAACATTCAAACATGGGTTCTGATAGGTACCAGAAATGGGCCGGTTTAATACTTAATTAGATAAGAGGTTCAAATGCCAACGACCCAACAAAAGATATCACAGAATCAATTGGGTAGTAGCATTTAAACATATGAACTAAAAGGTAAGGCTTGAATAGTTAGATATTAAAGGATCATAATGAGTCACTCAATAGATTAATACATAAGAGCGGCCGAAACGACTCTATACCTAGTAGCCAAGTGGTCCTGTCATTGAATGAGGACAACTGTAACACACTATCTCTCACAACTAATTCGAAGCGACATCGAGTGTCGATTAGTCAAATAGTGCCTCTGATTATAAATAAAACCGCTCATCAGAGGTGGAAAAAAGGCTACTCAATTAGTCGAGTATACAAGAATATAACCTTCCAAATATACACTTATCCTCATTCTCTTTCATTTTCGTCATTTACTTCCTTATCATTTTTCCAAACCTATTAAAAAGACTATTGACTTGAATATCGGAAGATATACCGAGGAATGAGTTTTGTATACCTCTTACCTACAATTTATTTTGTTATGGTGCGCAGGATTTATTTTTATAGTTATGAAGATTGCACCCATTTATATTCGGACATTCAACCGAAGCCGTTGGCTCCCTAATTCGTACGATAATTTGAATTCTTGATACACATCATTGACACTATATATGAAAAATGCAATAATCAAGCCACGCATTCGAAGAGAGAACATGATCAATACTAGGGCTTAGTCAAATATACCACCCAAGGACATCATTTCTCATGGTGACAACCCGATAGAGGGTAGCCACGGAAATACTCATCCGACCACAAATTAAAACGTGGAAGCGTTGGTAGCTCAGGTCGACTTCATATCCCAACACTCATTGGGGGCCCCATCCTCCAATTCTCAAATTTCTGTATCCAGAAGGAAGAACCTGAGAAAAATGCAACTTTTCAATGATATAATTCTGCAGCCTAAAGACCTTGAAGCCCAAGAAGCCTTAAGTGACAGGATCTAGACTCGGCTAAAATACTCGTCCGACTTCTTGTCCAAAGTTCTCAAATCCCTTTAGAAAGATTGGAGGGACATTCATTGGGGGCCCCATCCTCCAATTCTCAAGTTTTTGCATACAGAAAGAAGAACCGAAGAAAATGGTAACTTTTCAATGAGGTAATTCCGCAGCCTAAAGACCTTGAAAGCCTAAGAAGCGTTGAGTGACAGGATCTAGACTTGGTTGAAAGGTCGATTAAATTTCGAAACCCTGGAGGAATGCCCGAAATTGCGAAACCCGTGGTGTTCCCGAGATGTGGGAAAATATTCAGCTCATGATGAAACTTCATGTGGTAGTCTTCCGAGAAAAGTCCATAGCCGATAGGTCCCATATGTTTCGTCCAGCTATTCAGAGTTGAGGACATTTTTCAATGAAAAAAGGGTTACGTTTGCATCCCAAATAGAAAAGAGAATTAGAAAGATTGAGTAACAACTGTTCCAAGGGAGCACGGGTAGGCATTCAACTGACTTTACTTTTATACATTTAACGTCGTGCAAGACGTATTTTGTGCAAAAGTTATGGGGAGTTCTCCGATTTGTCATATTTTCTAATGCATGACCCCTTGAGTTATAAATAATTATATAGTTGAAGATAAGTCTGAACGGTCGAATTCACTTTTCTATGGAATTTTGCATTGTAAATATTATGTGTTGCACAAAAGTTGTTCTTCGATATGTCTTATTTTCTATGGCGTAGCCCCTTAGGTCGTAGGTTATTATGAGTTTATTACAACTTTGAAGGGATGATTTCACATTGTTTCGCAATTTTGCACTGTGCACCAAGCAGTTTACTTAAAAGTTGTCAGGATCATTCCAATTTATCTTGCTTTCTAGGCCATAGCCCCTTAGGATAAAAAGTCATCATGTGGTTTAAAATAAGATTGAAAGATGACTTCACCTGTTTGTTTAAATTTGCGTTGTGCATGATGTATTTTGCACAAAAGTTAATTGGAGCTCTTTAAGTTGACTTGTTTTTCTATGACATATTCCCTTGGGTCATAAATGATCAAGTCATTTATATCAATGACAAAGGAAGGCTTAACTTTTTTGTGGAATTTCACATCGTGTATGATGTATTTTGCCCAAAATTTTAGGGATCTCTCTGATTCGTCTTGTTTTTTATGGCATGCCCTTGGGATTGTAAGTGACCATATGGTTGAAAATATATCCAAATAGGCAGCTTCACTTCTTTGCAAAATTTTGAGTCTTGCATGATGTATTTTGCACGAAAGTCTTTGGGAGCTTGTTGAATTATGTCATTTTCAACAACATAACCACTTGGGTCATAAATAATAATCTAGTTGAAAAAAGGTTGAACAAAAGTTTTCGGGAGATCTCTGATTCATCTCATGTTCTAGCCCATAGTCGCTTAGGTTATAAGTAATCATATAGTTGAAAGTAAGTCCAAAAAGGGGATTTCACTTTTTTGTAGAATGTTGCTTGGTACAAAACATGGTTTGCACAACACGTATTGGGAGCTTTCCGATTTATCTCATTTTCTACAGCATAGTAGTCTCTTGGGTAATAAGGGATCATGTGGTTGAAAACTAAACTAAATGGACAACATCACTTTTTTGTAAAACTTGCATCTTGCATGAGACATTTTGTGCAAAATTTATCAATACTTCTTCCATTCAACTCCTTTTTAACGGTATAGACCTTTGGTCTTTAGTAATCATGTACATGAAAACAATACCAAACAGTCAACTTCACTTTTTTGCTTAATTTAATAGCATGCGTGATACAGTTTGTGTGAAAGTTATCGAGAGCTCTTTGATATATCTCGTTTTCTAAGGCATCACCCCCTGCATCATACGTAATCCAACGGTTGAAAATAAGGGCGAATAGACGACTTCTCTTTTCTATGCATTTTTGCGTCGTAAATGGCGCGTCTTGGACAGACGTTATCAAAAGTTCTTGAATTCGTCTCATTACCTACGGTATAGTACCATCGTTCATAAGTAATTATGTAATTGAAAATAATGCCAAATGGATGACTTTACCTTGTTTCACAATTCTGCGTTGATCACAACGCATTTTGTACAAAAGTTATAAGGAGTTTTCTGATTCATCTCGTTTTCTATACCATAATTCTTTAGATCATAAGTGATCATCTAGTTGAAAATAAGGCTAAATGGACAATTTCACTTTTAGGTGCAATTTTGTGTCGTAAACGATGCATTTTGCATACAAGTTATCTGAAGCTGTCTAATTTGTGTCATTTTCTTCAGCATAGCTCCTTAGTTAAAGTAATGACTTGGTTGGAAGAAAAAGCCGAACAGACGACTTTACTTTTTTGCACTTATCTACATAGTGCAACACACATTTTGTACAAAAGTTATTGGAGCTCTCCGATTCGTCTCATTTTGTATGGCATAAGTCCTTGTGTCATAAGTAATAATATGGTTGAAAATAAGGCTGAATGGATAAGTTCCCTTTTCCATGCAATTTTGCTTTGTAAACGGCCTATCTCACACAAAAAGTTATCAAGAGTTCTTCGATTCATCATATGTTACACAGTATAGCTCCTTATGTCATAGGTGATCATATTGTTAAAAATAATGTTGAATAGACGGCTTCACTTTGTTTCACAATTTTGTATTATTCACAATGTATTTTGCGCAAATGTTATCGGCAATTCCATGAATCATCAAAAGTCATCATATGGTTGAAAATAAGACCGAGCAGACGACTTCATTTTTTTTGCTTAATATTGCATCATGCATGACGCATTTTGTGAAAAACATAACAAAAGCTCTCCAAGAAGGTGAAGGCCAGCCAATTCGAGATAAGGGACCTAGTTTTAAGGAGAGAATTGGAAAGATCGAGCAACAACAATAACGTGAAGACTCGCTAATTTGAGGTAAGGGACCTAGTTTTGAAAAGTATAGATGCTATAAGGTCACCAATAAAAACAAACTCTCCCCTAATTGAAAGGAACTATTCCTAATTTTAGCTATTCTTTGAAATAGTGTGTATAAACTAAGCACTCAAAATAAAAAATTGATCCCGATAAAATGAAATGTCCTCCACCTCAAAAAATATTATCAGTAAACTTGTATGGGATAGAGGTAAGTTTTGTGCACAATATATGATGTGCTTGTATGATCTTATTTAATCATATTGATAACAATAAGATTACAACAAAATTGTTACATTAATTAATTATTTATGTGCTTGCATATAATTTCATGAATACAAGCAACTATATGACTAACCCTAAGTCGGGTGAAACTCTCATTTGTTAAAATGATCTACTAAAAAATAAGGTTACAGCGTCGGTTGAAACAACCAAGCAACCCAAAAGACGGTTGGACACCATCGTATAAAGAGCCGGGGAGCTTGAAAACCAAAATCCAACCCCTTTTTGAGAGGTTGAATTAAACATTGAAGTAAAAAAAAAAAAAACTTAGGAGCCTTTATCAACATGAATGCTACGACGTTCTTCCACAGGAATGAGCACTATAGTCAAATGCGTTCGATGAACTAGGGTCCGACAAAGTTTGACAGTAATGGTAACCACGCCTAATTAACAAATGAAGAACGTATTGAATGAAAATTTGACATGTATAAAAATAACATAAATGGCAAAGATTGGCACAATCAAACTAATTTATTAATGAACTTATCTTATGGCGTATAAATATCAACATGAAGATCTGAGCTTTCAACATAAATGGTACAATTGCACTTCCCATTGCCTAAACACGAGCATCTCGATTGTCCAAAGGCCCAGGACCAGCCGAAAATTGTGACAACGGATCCCCACCAGGTTCCGAGAAATCCTTGATTTCACAATGCCGAGAAGCCTGGAAATTCCTTCGATCAAGATAACCTAAGGGAAAGTTAGGAGCTACCAAGGATACAATTCTTTTTCAGGTAGAAAACCCCTCCCGAAACCTGTTGTCCAGAGTAGGGCTAACCTCTTCCAGTTGAAGATGTACACTCAGCTCTCCCTCAAATTAAGCACACTTAATTTGAAGATCAGCAATTAGGCTGGCATCTGAAATTGATCGATGCTAAGCTTCTTGAAACTTGTCATCAAGTAAGGTGATCCAATCTATGGCGACAGCTTTTTCATCTAAAAGTTCTTGAGATCTTGCCAAAAACTCATACAACTCTCTATTAAAGTGGCCCGATCTCAACTCTACTTGGCCTTGGCAATGACAGCATCAATTTGAATCTCCATCTCCCTAAGAACAATATGGTCAATGTATGTTTGGAATAGGCTAGCAATTTCGGTATCACGTATGTGAAACCCATCCTCGATTAAACAAACCAACTCCTGTGATTGCCAAACAAAACAAATTAGTCAGTCAAAAATAGCAACGACAAGGAGAATACTTGGAGATAAAGGGTTACACAAATAGTATCTCAATGGGAAAAGATCTCTCTTGAAAAGTGGGACTGGGAGGAAATCTGAACTCGAAGATGGGCGGAGTCCTCCAATATAAAAGAGGTAGTGTGTCGTTGAAGAGGAACTTCAAACCCAGGGGAGGAGAAAAACTTTTGGATCCTCTGGAAGCCAAGATGCCTAAGTGTCAGTTTGAAGAACTTTTTCCGCTTCTAAAGCCTTTGGATTATTATCCAAAAACGCCTCTATTACCCGATTATTATTAATAGACTCTATAATAGAAGTAGTAGGAGGCGTAGAAATTGGCTTGTTGGGTGATAGGTTAACAAAAATTGGGACCCCATACTTAGCTATAAACGGAGCAGCAATCGGCTCATTCAGTTTGTTGGCAACGGGGTCACTTATTCTCAAAACAGTGGGTAATAAAGTTTTATTATCCATTGAATTTCGGAGGCTCTTTAAAAATTGGGTAGCTTGGTCAAAAAAGGAAAAAATCTAACCTCCGAGATGACTCATCGGCTTCTGATGTGGTCATCTCATCATTGGCCTCATCAATCACCCTGACGTAGTCGCTAGAGGAAAACGGGGGAAGATTTGCCCTTCTAGCCACACTTTAAGGAGAATTTCGAATGAGAAGTTCTTCCAGTTTTCTCTTGGGTAGGCGGAGAGGCATATTGGCAATGACCTCCCCTGCAGCTCTTACTTCCCAATCAACTTTAGCGAGTGCCTGGCAAGTCGAAAAATTATTTGTTCTCCAGAGCGAAATAGTGTTTTTCTCGATCAGCTCAGTCTAGAGTAAAGCCATGACAGTATCATTTTCTGATACATCTTCAGAATAAGTAGGGCTAACCAACTTCCATTCATTGAAAAAGGTCAGTTAGAAGGGACTACAATGAAAAAGTATCAGTTTTTTAAACCCTTTATTAAGTTTGGATTACCCCTGCTTATCTTTTACTTTTTCTGGGAAATAAAAGAAATCTAATCACTCTCCTGATTAAACCAAAAAACTACATTAACGGCCCTAACTTCCAGATGAAGTTTCTAGGGACGAAGGAAAACGTATAAGAAAATCAAATACCTAATGGCGTTGGGATGAAGGCGCACTACAAGAATTTCAAAGGCCTCTGAAATTTCATATAGTTCTCTCGCGAAAGGAATGTGAAACCCTTCTTTTAAATGGATTTCATAGATGGTAATGGAGCTGAGTTGATGAGAGTAGGCTCTCTTATCAGAGGAATATAGAAGAGAACGTCGATAGGAATATTAAATCTGCCGCAAATATCTATCACACCATTAACGGTGAGGACAGATGGAATCTCGGCAATATCTCTAAAAACTGCTCGAGGGGCCATAGATACAAGGAGATGCAAAAAGTAAATCAAGGTTAGGAAAAGTGGAAAATGAAGAAGTGTAAAAATGAAGGAGCGCCAAATTTTAAATAAATAAGGATCATAGACCAAAACGGCGTTGTCCAAAAATGCCAGAGGGGTGCACCTTCATAATGGCTGAAACACATGTCAGTACGAATATGCAGTGCATTCCACTGCACCGTTCATGATGGGTTGATGCAACAGTGCCTCCCAAGGCGGGTATGTGCAACGCCGTATCCACTCTAATGCGTTGGTCATAATAACCTGACGCAACGCTTCTGAGGCAGTAGACTAGCAATAGGCAACCCTGAAACTTGGGTAATTGTGATAATACAAGTCGACCCTAATTAAAGTCGATCCAGTTGATTTACGGATGTGCAAATAATGTTATTGTTCAAAGTAAATTATTACACACTAGATTGTTAGAAGATCGAGTTATCAGAGGTCCAAATTGTCAGATTATCAGAAACTAAATAGCAAAAAATGGCATTCAAATGCATGTTCGCCACTGAATGCATCAACCACTCAGAGAACATAAATATATTTAAGCCATGCAGAGAAAGAAGAATATCATTCGGGTAGTTCTATTCGTTGAATCTTTTCACAATGTACAAGTTAAAACAGTAAAAATACAACTCGAGTGAAATGAAACCTCTTCCCAAATAAAAAAAAAAAAGAATGCAGGAAAAAAGGCTACTCAATCAGTCGAATACACAAAAAGAATATAGCCTTCCGCAGATACACTCATTCCTATCTTCTTTTATTTCCATCATTTACTTCCTTATCATTTTTTCAAACCTATTAGAAAGATTACTGATTTGAACGTTGGAGAATATATTGAGAAATGAGTCCCGTATACCTCTTACTTCCAATTTATTTTGTTATGATGCCTAAGATTCAGATTCATAGTTGCGAAGATTGGACCCATTTGTGTTCGGATACCCAATAGAAGTTGTCGGCTTCCTAATTTGTATAACAATTCTGATTCTCAAGACGCATTAGGTTCATATAATTTAAATTATTGGTCCAACGCTTTGGGAAAATCATACAAGGATCCAATTGCAAGCCAAGCGCTCTCCAAGTAAGTTCAGAAGTGCTTGATTCATTCTTCTTCGATGTTGCTGAAAATTTTCTCCTCTTGCTCCGGTTGATCTTTGACAGTAATTTGCTGTGCAATTTACTCTTATTTTGGTGGACTTTACATAATCATTTGAATGGAACGAAAATAGCAAAAGAATTATTAAGTAGTACAGGGTCTTTGTGTGTGAGCTGTTTCTCTCCACCACTTCATCTGTTGCTTCCAAATCTGGGAAATAGTTGGAAGAGGAGAGAAAATAGAAAAAGTAAAATAAGATACAAGATGTAAATGCTGGCCATGATACATGCTCAACTCAACTCTGTTTCAAGACTGCTTTTCACTATGCTTTTTCTCTGTGCTGCCTGCTTCTACTATGAAATTTGCTTGACCAATAGGTACATATTTTTATGAACTATTCTTATGTGTGCTATTTTTTTCTACCATTAAGTATTGATGCAGAGACAAGCCATTACCTTAATTTATTTCATTGGTTAATGTCCAGAGTCCTTATCTTTCACACCCCCCCTCCCCGGTTTACTCTAGAATTATGTGATTTATTAAGGAGCAAATTAGCATTAGCGGGCTTGAAGGAATTTGAAATTGAAATGCGGGTTTGTTACAGTATACATGACAAGATCGGCTTGTGGGGAGCATGATAGGAAAATACCTGAGAATATTGCTCGGCAATCAATTAGAAAGGTAAGCATTTTTCAATTTACCATCGAATATTGGTCGTGCCACCATGCATATATTTCTATATTGTTCGTTGCTACACTAACATATGTTGACTTTTTATCCTTTTGCCCGTCTTTGAGGCTCCAACTCTGCCAACATTGGGAGCGAGTCTCGGGTTCTTGTTTCGTGAAGCAATAACTTGGCAGACATTTTTATTTTTTTTGGTTTTTTTCTAATGCACATTTTATTAAAAAAACTAAAAGAAGGAAAATAAACTCCACAGAGCACCAGTTTTGCGGAGTAGGATCCCGGGGGGGCCTAGAAGTGTGCCTCATCTGCTAGAAGTCAAGGCAATTATCTTTTATTCTATGTCAAACACTAGGTACACCAATGACAAAATTATCCCCTACTATCCAATATTTTTCATTAGCAGACTATGTCTATTTAGGCTTCCTACTAATATAAGCACTGAAACGAGAGACACACAACCTATGTAGCAAAATTCGAGCTTCTGCTCTGATTCATTTGACACGTGTAGATATAGAATTAAATTGAATAGTCTCCACCATGTAGGAACTACGAGATCAGAATCGTTTTCTTTTGTAATGAACTTGGCCATGCTGCCAAAATGATACAAAATAGATGAAAATCTTACCCCTTTTGTATGAAGAAGTCAGATACTTATTGTATTCTTTTTCATAACGTAGCTGGGCCATCCTAAATTTGAACCAGAGACATCTCCTATAAAGTTACGGAGCGGGCATCCATCCAATCTTTACATATAGATATCAAATGGCTATAGAATCTAGAAGCTAAGAAATACAGACACTCTGTTGGGATTAAAGTGTTAGTACATGACATATATCAAACATTGACACAGACATGCCCCAACATG
>JAODPA010070701.1:0-31345 GCA_025585075.1 Nepenthes mirabilis | reverse complement strand
TGGTCAGAGTAACGAGTCCTCTAATTTCAAAAAATAAATTTTTAACAATAAAATCATGGAATTTATAATTTTTAAGAAATTGATTTTTGTTGAATTTTCTAGTAATTCTTCACGTGGCACTGAAATATTGATTCGATATAATAATATATCAGACCTTTTTGTGGAGACAGTGGAACCAACAGTCGATAGTCTGGTGAATAAACGATTGCTAATGGATGCCATTCTCACCGCCACGAACACGGTCATCGGAAGAACAGCCGTCATTCCTCCTCACACTCTCTCCGTCAATCCACCTTCAGTCTCTCTCTCCTCCCTCTCAATTCTCAGTAAAAATTCCTTAAAAACCAAATCAAAAGGCAGCACGCTTCACAAAACAGCGGCCCACTTCGCTACTCTCAGGGTTTCTGCCAGTACACAAGCTGCCCCTGCTTCCGTGGAAGCTTACACTACTCCGACTGAAATGAAGGCATTGGTGTATGAGGAATACGGAGGCGTTGATGTTCTGAAGTTTGATTCCAAAGTGGCGGTCCCAGATTTGAAGGATGATCAAGTTTTGGTCAAGGTTGTTGCTGCTGCTCTTAACCCTGTCGATTTTAAGAGGAGGATGGGCAAGTTCAAGGCCACTGACTCGCCGCTTCCTGTAACTAGCTTTTCTCTATCCCTCGCCTCCCTTTTTATTCTCTTTACCATAATCTTCAACTGTTTTTTGTCTTGAGTTCGCCTCTCTACTAAGATAATAAAAGTAGTGCAATGGTTTTTGCGGTGGATTTTTTTTTTTTTTCACATCGAGTTTCCCCACTGTCAAAAAATTCAGAGTTTCTGGAATTATTTGTTGGGTTCTGAGCCTCTCGTGTGGACCCACGAGGAAATGAATCAATAATGTATTACAAATAATGACAATTNCATCCTCACTACCACAAACACGCTCATCGGAAGAAGAGCCGTCGCTTCTCCTCACACCCTCTCCGTCAATCCATCTTCAGTCTCTCACCCCCCCCCCCCCTCTAAATTTTCAGAAAAAACTCCATAGAAACCAAATCAAAACGAAGCACGCTTCACAAAACCTCAGCCCACTTCGCTGCTCTCAGGCTTTCTGCCAGTACGCAAGCTGCCCCTGCTTCCATGGAAGCTTACATTATTCCGACTGAAATGAAGGCATTGGTATATGAGGAATACGGAGGCGTTGATATTCTGAAGTTTGATTCCAAAGTGGCGGTGCCAGATTTGAAGGATGATCAAGTTTTGGTCAAGGTTGTTGCTGCTGCTCTTAACCCTATCGATTTTAAGAGGAGGACGGGCATCTTCAAGGCGACTGACTCGCCGCTTCCTGTAACTAGCTTTTCTCTATCCCTCGCCTCCTTTTTGATTCTCTTTACTATAATCTTCAACTGTTTTTTTTTTTGAGTTTGCCTCTCTACTAAGATAATAAAAGTAGTGCTATGGTTTTTGCGGTGTGATGCATACCTGGATCCGACTTCAAACAGATTCGAATTCGTCTGGATTATTTAACCCGGCTCCGTTCACTGAGTTCGAATCCTGCACACCACTAAAATGAACAAGAGGTCAGCGTGTCGGTGAGAGGTTATCCCACCGAAAACACTCTGACGCTCAAGTCAGTAAAGCCTTCTAAGCGAGGAAGGTAAATGGAAAGCAAAAGAGAGAGAGTGTAAGATGGTTTGGAGTGTCGGCCTGTTGAGAATGAGAGTTCTTACTTCTTGCTCACAGAGAGCGTAAGGAAGCGACGTCCCGAAAGCGTAAAAGCTTTAAGGAGTGAGTCTCAGAAGGTCGAAGAGGTCTCCAGGAATTCGGAAGCCTCTGGTGAGATTGGGGGACGAGCGCTTGTATAGAGAGAAAGAAGAGAGGAGCCTCTATTCAAGCTCTGTAAACATTCGTGAGGAAGACTGTAGGAAGTCCTTCAGGAAGCTCGTTTCAATGTTCTTAGGAGGATAAGTTACAGAATAAGTAAGAGAGCTTCTGTTCCTGAGTGAGCTTGTGTATATCTGAGAATGCAAGAGCGTGTAAGAGCATTTGAGAGCATGTGAAAGCAGGTGAAAGCATTTGTCTTCTAGAACGAAGACCTTAAGCTTTTATGGAGAGCAGGAGAGCTTCTTTGTCTGGTCAAGGTGGCGTGCTCTTCCTGGACTGACAGTGGCGGCCTTCTCAGAGTTGGTGGGCCTAGCAGTCATGATTTGATAGATCTTCTTTCTGCTGCACAGTGCAACGGATCTTTAAATTGTCTCACGCCTGTGTGACCGTTTTGTTGGCGCTGAGATCATTGCCACCCTTTTTGGAGAAGATCAGCTTTTGGGAGTGACACGTGACCAAGAGAAAACCGTTGCTTTTCGTACATGTGTTCGCCTGTCAGTTTGGGCCTAGGCCGTAGCAGGTTTGAAGCCTTTTTGAGCCTGCCGCTACAGTGCATCCGGTCAACGCTCGAGTTGACCGTCTGCGCGCGAATTAACCACCTGCTAGAGTCTAGATGGTCAACGCTAGCGTTGACCGTTTTAGACCTTTCAGGATTTGGGCATTCACGTCCTGTTGGGTTGTTTTTGAGTTGTCCGTCCGGTAGGCCGTTTTGGGCCTCAGTTAACCATGGGCCAGTCCATATTCCGGTATACCCATCACGGTGGATTTTTTTTTCACATCAAGTTTCCCCATTGTCAAAAAATTCAGAGCTTCTGGAATTATGTGTTGGGTTCTGAGGCTTGTTGTTTGAACGATGATGCATCACAAATAATGCCTGATGGGTCTGGCAGACCCTGGGTTGGCCCAGAGTGCGGCTCGGAGGGAGAGCAACGACCTAGCAGGTGCTCGCCCGAGACCAAGGGCTAAGAAGCACATTGGCAGCAGGGGAAGAGCCCAAACGGTGGTCCACTGAGCAGTCCATCAAGACGAGGACCCGAGCTTTGGTGCGGGTGGTTGAGTTAGGTCGATTCAGAACTGCTCAGTGGAAAGTAGACAATTAGGGTAACACGTAGCGCGAGGCCCATGATTGCCCCTCTAACATGGTAGCCAACAGTCCTGGCAGCACAACATGCATGGGTGAGGAGAGCCCGTCATATGTGGCCGTGACAGCTATTTTAGCAGCCTAGTTGATATCCATAGAACCTCTACATGCGGAGCAGATCCCACACAGTGGATTGCCCAGAGGTGTCACGCGTAGCCTTCCGATGTCCTCAGGGAAGGCCATGATTGCCATAATGACCCCAAGCACGCTCGAGGAGATAGGTCCGTTGAGCCTCCCGTAGAACCAAGGTTAGCTATGAAGCCTAAAGAAGGTTACACCAACTCCGAGTCTATAAATCCCTCCTCCCCCGCAGGAAAGGGGACCGAAAAACTCCAGCTCTCAAGCATCCTTAAGGCATCAGATTTCTTACTTCTCAAAACACTCTGCTTTCGAGTGCACTATCTCTCAAGCCACTCAGCCTATAAGTGCACCTCTCGGAGCCTAATTCTCCACAAAACACTCAATTCCTTTCCCATGTGCATCTGCGCAACTTACATTCTCCTATCTTTCTCTTCATTGTAGAAAATTTACTGATTTGAACGTTAGAGTATATATTGGAGTGTGAGTCTTGCGATCATTTGACCTCTTATTTGTTTGTTGTGGTGTGCAAGATATAGGTTATCAGAAACGGAAACTAGACTCGCTCCAACTCAATCCACAAGGAGTGATCGAGCGGCTTTCTAATCTGTACGACAATCCGGATTCAAAGACGTATCATTGGCAACATTTGTAAGAATCGATCGAAAAGTGAAACCACCACGCTCGCGAAGGAATAGAATGGTCAACATTTGGGTACAAGCCAGCGCTTTGACCAGAAATATTGCCTCCTATTGCGACGACCCCTTTACGGTAGCCATGTGAATGAGCGATTGGCCCCTTACATGCAAGCAATTTCCACCTAGATGGACAATATGTCCAAAATGCTCCAGAACTTTTGCACACGTTTGGACGGAGAATAGCCGGATGCTCCCTCTTTTACCTCCCAAGCATTGGCGTCTAAGCAAAGAACTTAGAGGAAGAAGCACCCACCCGGTTGAGAAGACCTAGCAGCCTGATGACTTTGAGGCCTGAGTGGCCACGAGTGACAAAGTCCCATCATGCTTGGAGGGCCGACTGAGTCACGGGACGCTGGAGGACAGCTCAGAGCGGCGGAATCTATATTACTCCTGTGATGACAGGAGGCCCCTAGCTCAAGGAGAAGTTTCCCATAGCATGCGCCCACTGAGGGCCAATAGCCGCTCTGATTCCAAGCCACTTGGAGTTGAGGACTTTCTTCAATGCCAAAAGGATTGTGTCCTCCTCTTAGATGGAAGAGGGGACGAGGAACGTCAAACAGCATGTGTTCGAAGGGAGTACAGACCAACACACTGCTAACCTAAGAAGGTCCCTGTTCACAAGGGAGATCCGGACGCAGCTGTTTCCTTGCAAGTTTAAGATGCCTACCTTGGAGCCCTACGACGAGGGTTCGGATCTAATGGACCATTTGGGCTATTTTTGCACCCTGCTCGGCTTTCAGGGCCTAGATGACTTCGTCGTGTGTCTCTACTTCCCTCTGACCTCAAGAGGGACGCTCAAATTTGGTTATACCTCCGGCAACCGAACTCAATCTGGTTGTCCGAAGAGCTGGCCGATTGTTTTTTATCGCAGTTCGCCTCCAGTTGGAGGGAGGAGAAGCAACCATGACAGCTTCTCCAAGACTGGGCCGGGCCCTCAGCTCACCTGCGACTTGTGTGCATCGGCCCCTAACGTCAGCGAGGTGCTGCTTAGCCTTCTGAAGCGCATCCTTGAGAAGGGAGATCTGTTCCAAGGCCCGAGATTTTTGCTCTGCGAGCTCTTGGAATTCTCTATAAGCTTGGACAGCTTGTGGGCGAGGTGAGCCGCCTGCTTTTTCGTCTCTCTAAGCACGGTCGGATCAGTGTGCATCTGCGACAAGCATAGGATCTCAGCCTCCCGTTGATGTATCGTGGTGTCCCACCGGCGGAGGCACGCCTCCATCAGATGGAGCCCCTCTGTTGGCTGCAAGTGAACAGCAAGTGGTTAAGATGAAGACAGCAACAGGGTGGAAAAGGAGAACCGACGCAACGAGATCTATACCTCAGTAAAAGGCCCTCCTCCGTAGGGGTTTCTGATGGAGTCTCTGGCAGAGAACCCAAAGGAGAACCCCCGCGCGACAACGACACAGCGTTGGAGCCCGAAGCCGAAGGCATAATGCCAAAGTTCTCTGGGGCTGCTGACGCCGCCTCTTCTGACTAGGGCACCTCTTGAGCAGTGCCCACCCCAGTACCACTCTCAAGATGCTCCTTGGCTACTCGGATGACTCTTGGCTCCTCACCTGCTAGATGGGCGCCGTGCTCGGCCAGGGTTGGAGCCCAAGCGGGCTTGCCCAGTTCATCGGCGTCGGCATCGGTGTCACTTGCTCCTATAGCCAGAGCGATAGAAAGCTCCACTAGATACAAGTAGGCCAGTGAAGGAGGGACAGGGTCTGACCTTCCGAACGCCTCGTTGTTCCCCAGCTCAGTGCCCCCAACAGCCTTAGCCTCCAGCTCATTTGTAGTTGTCTCCTCCATGGGCCAACCACCTTGTGCCTCCTCCTCAACAAAAATGGCGCGAGGCGCAAGGATGTATTCCTTCGGTGACAAGGAAACCAAAATTGCAATCCATTGCTCAGCCTCGGCTAGGAGGCCGGTCGATTTATCTGGGCCGCCCTTCACAGAACGGTGCTATCGATGATAGGGACTAGCAAAGGCTCTACACCCACAATCGTAGGATCCAGCCCATCAATAGTCGCTGGACATGAAGACTCCCGCGCAGGCGGATGAGAAGCTTTTGTGTCAACTTCTTTAGTCTTCTTGACCTCCTTTGCAACAGGCAGAGGAGGAGAGAATGGCTCGGCTCCGCCAGCTGACCCTTTGGGAGAGCCCGGAGCGACCGACTCTTTCTGCCTTCTTTTGTTGCAGCGAAATGGCGTTTCGGAGACCTCCTCATCATCCCCTTTCTCCCTCAACTCCCACTCGATTTCGGCAAACGTTTCTCTGGAGAGCCAATCGCTAGTGCGGTACAAGTCGGCGGCGTTATCCTTGACTAGCTTCACCAGCTTGAGAGCTCTTTGTTCTCCCACCTTTAGACCCTCGCCAATATAGACACGGTTGGCTCTGTTCTACCTGTTTGGAATACGCCACTAGGAACCCACCACCAGGTAAAAATTGCGGTCATTCCAATTCTTCGTCGAATAAGGGTTCCCCTTGCTTATCTTGTACTTGGAACGAGGATGTCCAAAGAAAGCCCCTTGGTGTGACAGATGAATCATAGGGAAATAAGGTATCGAAAAGTGTTGGCGTGAAGTCGGGCCATAAGTATATCTAGTGCCCTCAGGATCTTGCTTAGCTCCGGCGCAAATGGAATTAGGAGACCATCCTTTAGGTGCTCCTCATAGATGGTAATGAACCCTGAGGGAGGATCGCATGCCGTGTTGTTGGCCTCGGGAACAAGGTACGGGATGTCACTTGAAATATTGTACTTCCTATACAGAGACAACACAACCTTGCTGGTAAGGACAGATGACATCGCGGTGACGCCCTAAGCATCCATGAAGACGAGAGTTGAAGAAAAGGCGAATGAGGGGCGGAGTGATTCGAAGAAATGGAAAGGTGTAGAAGCAGCAGGGGCTAGCGCTTAAATAGCTGAAGCTTTAACCTTGAAATAGTGTCACATCAGGAATCCAAGAGGCGTGTCCCCATAATGACCATGACACATGCCCACACTGTAGACTATTGTGGCGCGTCAATCTGCCAAGTCAATTATGACAACTAACATGATGCCTCCCTATGTATCCCACAGGCAATTGACAACCCGAGCGCCTGCACAAGCGAGTTGGCGGTGCCACACAGGTGATGATGACCCGATGCCTCATTCCCTAAGATTGCAAGCTGACGGCAAGCAACCCTGGCAGACTCGAGGCTGATCTGACTGGCTTGCATCTAGACCTAGTGTTCGAAGTGGGACGCCGCAAGTTTGGATCACTAGAAGACAGAGTCACCGGCCGCCAAGATTGTTATTGTCAAATGTCAAGCGATAGAAAATGACATTCAAGCACACCAACTATTCGAGATAGCCAAGAATATTAGAGTCATGCGACATAAGAATAAATAATGCCCGGTAATTCCATTTATTAATTTCTTTTATGAAGTGCAAGTTTTCAACAACGAACGTACAACATGAAAAAAAATAAAGATATATGGAGTAACGACCCAACTACGACCCTCTAGCCTATCTTCAGGGTGGACGGCTGTAAGAGACAAGCCTCCTTTTTGACCACCCCACTGAAAAGATGAAACTATGGTCAAAGTGTGAGAGAAGCCCCTATTATTCTTGCAAGAAAGGGCACGCAGAACCCCCGCCCCTGGGGGCGACCACCTCGAAGCCGTCTACTAAAACCCGTCGAAGTCTTCGAGGCCGCCAATCCCTGTGAGAACTCGCATGGCTGCAGCTACTCAAGTTTGACGTGGGCGCAAAGAGGAAGGGCACCCATCGTGAGCAGCCAACGCCAAGATAGTCCTTCCAAGAGCTGTAGAAGAACGGTGTCTCCTAAAAAAAGACTAGGTAGCCGGCATCTCCCCACCGGGGTTGAACCACCTCTCCTTTAGATATATACTAGAGGGACTTCCCAGCGTCAACGGCTGCCCCAACATAGGCCTTCACATGTCCACGGCTGGTTTAGGCTTGAGCCAAAGGTAAAAGAGGGTAACCAAGGTCGCTACTCATTCAAAAGAGAGAAATTAAGACAGGCTTCAGACACATCTTCAGTCCCTATTTCGAACATTGGACAAGAGTTTCTGCTGACCCTACCTCGTGATTGTGTAGACTCCATGCTAGCTCCAAATTCTCACACCGCTTGGTTGGTGAAGATGATTCGTGAGGCAAGGCATAGAGGGGCCCCGCCATTTATAGTCAGGAAGGGGGATCGGTGATATTAGATCGAGAAGATAGCGCTGACGAAGTTTCGGGAACTGTCCCAAATCCCGCTGAAGATAGTGAATCAAATCTTGTCCGCTAAGCAGCAAATCTGTAAGCGCTTGGGGAAGGGGCGTGCGAGGAGGCTTGTAGTTGGCGTCCCATCGATGAATATGCCGAGAGTTGACAAGTCGGGCCTCCTGGCATGGGGGGCTACTGATGGGTCTGACAAAACCTAGGCCGGCCTAGAGTGTGGCTCGGAGGGATAGCAACTGCCCAGTAGATGCTCACCAGAGACCAAGGGTTGGGAAGCATAGTGTCAGCAGGGGAAGAGTCCAAACAGTGGTGGCCCACTGAGCAATCCATCAAGGTGAAGGCCCAAGCTGTAGTGCGGGTGGTCCTGTCGGGTTGACCCGGAATTGCTCAATGGAAAGTAGGCGATTAGGGTAGCACGCAGTGCGAGGCCCATGATTGCCGGTCCAGCATGGCTGTCAATAGCACTGATAGCACAGTATGCGTAGGCGAGGAGAGCCTGCCATATGCGGCCACGACAATTGTCCTAATAGCCTAACGGATATTCGCAGAGCCTCTACCCACGCAGCGGATTGTCCCGAGGTGTCACGCACATCCCTCCGACGTCCCCAAGAAAGGTCATGATTGCCATACCGACCCTAGGCAAGCTGGAGGAGATGGCTCTGTTGAGCCTCCCAGAGAACTGACATCAGTAGTAAAGCCTAAAGAAGGTTGTGCGGGCTCTAAGTCTATAAATCCCTCTTCTCTCCTTCGAGAGAGGGGACTGAAAAAGTCCAGCTCTCAAGCATCCTAAAGGCATCAGACTGCTTGCTTCTCAAAGCACTCTGCATTTGAGTGCACTATCTCTCAAGCAATATAGCCTATGAGTGCACCTTTCGGAGCCTAGTTCTCCACAAGACACTCAATTCTTTTCTCACGTGCATCTGCGCACCTTGCATCCTCCTATCTTTCTCCTCATTGTAGAAAGTTTACTGATTTGAGTGTCGAAAGATATATTGGCGAGTGAGTCCTGCCATCTTTTGACCTCTTGTTTGTCTATTGTTGTGTGCAAGATATAGATTATCAGGGATGGAGACCAGACTCGTTCCAACTCGACCTACAAGGAGAGATCAAACGGCTCCCTACCCTGTGCAACAATCCGAATCTAGGGATGTATCAATAACAATTATAAATAATGAAATATAAAATTTTATGTGAAAAATTCTTTTAAAATAAGAAGAAAAATCATAAATTATAAGTCCTAATAATATCCACTAAGTAGGAGATTTTGATTATAAAAGCACCTAACAAATGCAAGGACATAACATATTGTAGTAATAAATTTGAACAATAAAGAATATAAGACGAAAAAGAATAAATATGACCTGTAATATGTCCTTCACAACGATAAGAACTATCCCAAGGTTGATGAAGAATAAAACATGATTCGGGACTTTAATGGATGAGCAAATATTCATCTTCTCTCTATTCTCTCTCTGTTCTTCTCACCATGTTGGTATTTAAGAACTCAAAAACGTAAAAGGAATACCCTAAAATTGCATTAAAATGATTTTAGATCAGTAATAGTGCATAAGCGCCCATCAGGCGTGCACCTACTGTGCATGTGCGTCTCTCAAAAGCATATCCGGTGCCTCTATTCTTGATAGAATGCACATGTGTGCCTTTCAAGCATTTATCGAATGTCTCTATTCATGATAAATGGTGCATATGCTTGAGTTAGGCGCCTATTATGCGCTACTCAGTAATTTTCTCTGATCAGGTCAAAATTTGTGCATCATTGGGCATACCATTAGATGATATATTAGATGGGTGTGGGTCTTACAAGTGAGCAACCCTAAATCCAACATTGTTTGCTTTGCATAAGGTATTTGAGCTTTGGTGGGCACGTTTTTGAATTGGGACATTATTTGTTTGGCAGCTTTTGGATTGTGTTTCTCTGTTAATTTATGAATCAACCCATGTTAAAAGTTTTTTTTTGTAAGCTAACGTACTTCTTTGTGCAAATGCCCTCTGGACATAGAACTTAGCTTAGCATAATGCTTAAATCATACCTTTCAAACTCATAATTTATGCAGAAATGTAATATAAGGATAGGTGTACCTAATGAATCGAACTCATGGCCATTGGATCACAATTGCTTTTGTAAGATATTAAAAACCAACTTATCCCAAAAAATAAAGTAGTTATGCAAAGGATGAATAATAGCTTTATTATGAGATTTAAACATTTACAGATTGTCAAAATTATCACGTTATCTCACATTTTTATAATGCAAAATCAAATAGTCTATGTTTAAAGTTCTTTTTTCTCAAAATTTTGTAATAGATTTCACTCTCTTCCTTTTATCTCTTCATCCGTGAGATTACATGGAATTTTGTGCATTGAGGATTCTCACGTTATGTATTTTTTATGAGGGCCATTTAAAAACAGGAAAGAGAAAGCTAGTAGCACTTCATTCAATTTAAACCAAAAATTGCTCCACATTATCCTGAAAACCTCCCATTGTTATCCATGATAAATGATGGTTAATTTTGTCACAGGGTAAGAAAATGATTGTTATTTTAGTTAGATTAATGTCATTTCTTTCATGAAAGGCTGTCCTAATAAAGAAAGTAATTTCAATAATAATATATAATAAAATTGTACTAGATTGTAACATTTAATAATTTCAATAAAAATACTAAATATGTGCCTTTGATGTGTGGGGCAATTCTTACATCTTATTGGGGTGTGATTTGCTTAAGGAACTTAGTGCATGTTTGGTTGCAGGAATTGGGGGGGNTTATTATTCCCACCTTATTCCTCATACTATTCTACAAACCAAATAATGGAATACTAATTCCCACCTTATTCTATTCCAATAACCAAATATAAGAATAACAATTCTAACTCTATTCTCATCCTTTTCTATTCCCTGGAATAACTATTCTATTCCCACCTTATTCTATTCCAGCAACCAAACGTATTAAACTCTCAAATGGAATATATTGTTATTTAAGCATTTTTCAAACCGATTTTGAGTTCCAATGCATGAAATCAGGCCATAGTTATAAACAAAATTTGGAGCACTTCCTCCTTAAAATAAACCAGCAACATCTTCGCTTGAATGCAATGATTTTATCGGATTAGGAGAAGGGTTCAACACCTGTATGCCCATTATGTAAGTTCAAAACATGCTTGTATACCTATCGGTGATGAATAAAAGGAAGCCCGTCACTGCTTCTGCAAATAGCAGAATTGCTAACTGTCTGTGATCTCTCTATCAAAGTGTTGCATTTGACCGGTTGTAAGTGCAGACTGTTCCAGGCTATGATGTTGCTGGTGTGGTGGTGAAAGTTGGTAGCCAAGTGAAAGAATTGAAGGTAGGAGACGAAGTATATGGTGATATCAATGAGAAAGCTGTGCATGGACCTAAGCAATTTGGATCTCTTGCTGAGTACACCGCAGTGGAGGAAAAGCTATTGGCCCTGAAACCCAAAAATCTGGATTTTGTACAAGCTGCTGGCCTTCCTCTAGCTGTAGAGACTGCCTATGAAGGCCTTGAAAGGGCAGGATTTTCTGCTGGTAAATCCATCCTTGTGCTCGGTGGTGCTGGTGGAGTTGGATCGCTGGTAATTCAGGTATGCTACTTTGTTAGACTATAAAATACCTTGCTCCTCATGCAACTTTACTATCTAAGTATAGATAAGTCGTAAAGCTATCGTGTAAATTCTACTCTAATTATATCGTTACGGTTATGTTGTTGTTCTTTATTTTTAGCGGATATTGAGGTATGTTTGAAGAAATTTAGGGATATTTGGCATTTTGTTGTTCATGGATGAAAATTTGCAAATCTCTGTTTGCCTCTGCCATTCTACAAATCTTTTTCTTTTTGCGTATGATATCATCATCGTCTTTGGCAGCATATACTAAGTCAGGAACTTAATTGTTGGACCACATTTGCTCTATTAACTTTCCTCTTGTGCTTTTCTATATATTTAACCTCAATGTGTCAATCGTTTTTCCTAATCTAATTTAGGTGCCAATATGAAAATTGAGAAAAAGAAAAGAGAAAAAAAATGATGGAGCTAAGCAGGGTCCTATTTTTCCCTTGAGATTTCTCCCTTCAAGTTCGTTACTCTTGGTGAACGGCAAGTAGCTCACTTTCAACCTTTGATAATTGGCTGTGAATGCATATGAAATTTAAGAGTTGGAAGAAGTCAATTCATATGAGAGACTGGATATAAAGAAACCGGGAGCAGATCGAGGAGGTGGCACACACAGGTAGTGTGACGCCCCGAGCTCGAGTCATCCGACCCTACTCGAAATGGCTATGCGGAAATCCAAAATTATAAACAACCTCATAAATGCATTGACTAAATAAAATATAATAATTATAATTCTTATAAATAAATTTCTAGAGACAAGAAATGTCTACAATATTATTATCTTGAAACTACTGTCCTGATAATATATTTAAATAAAACNAATTATAAGTATGAAAAATATTCACTAAGCGGTGAATTCTGGTTATAAAAATATCTAACAAATAGAATTATACAACACATTGTAGTAATAAGTGTAAATAATGAAGAATACAAGATGAAAGAGAATAAATATGACTGATAATATGTCTTTTACAATGATAAAAACAAAATACTAAAGCTGATGGAGAATGGAATACGATTCAGGACTTTAACGGATGAGCAAATCTTTCTTTTTATTCTCTCTATTCTCTCTCTTTCTTATCTTTTTATCAATGTACTGGCACTCAATAACTCAAAATCGAAAAAAGAATACCCTTTATATCAAGCTGATTTTATATCAGGAATGGTGTATGAGCACTCACTAGACTTGCACCTACTGTGCACTGTGCACAAGTTCCCCTTATGCGCTAAATACCCTAGACAAAATACGCATGTGCGTCTTTTAGGCATATATTGGGCACCTATATTTATGACTGAATGCGCATGTGCGTCTCTTAAGTGCTCATCGGGCATATCTATTCTAGACAAACGGTGTATATACTTGGATTAGGCGCCTATCGTGTGCCACTCAATATTTTTTTCTGATTAGGCCAAAACTCGTGCATTATCAGGTATACCATTGGATAATATTAAGATGGGTGTTGGACTTACAAGGGAGTAACTCAAAATTCAACATTATTTGCTTTGGATAAGGTATTTGAACTTTTGTGTGCATGTTTTTGAATTGGGACATTATTTGTTTGACAGCTCTCGGATTGTGTTTCTCTGTTAATTTATGAATCAATCGATGTCAAATGTTTATCCTATAAGCTAACATACTTCGATGTGCAAATTCCCACTGAACATAGAACTTAGTTTAGCATATGCCTAAACCATACCTTTCAAAATCATACCTTATGCAGAAAGGTAATATAAGGATAGGTGCACCTCATGAATCGAACTTATAGCCATTGGATCACAATTGCTTTTATAAGATATTAAAGACCTGAAATAGGGCTTGTGTCCTAAATTATACAATCAAGTTTCGACCCCGATAAAAATAACGGAAGTAGTAAAAATTAAATATTCAATACACGTAAAGAATATTTAATTCTAGATACTAATGATACTAACAAGCATGCAAAATATAAATGAGTATAAGCAATAATAAAAAGACACGATTTTTTGTGACGAAGGGAAAACTCGATACCCACGATAATCGAGAAAAAACTTAAAGGCTTCAACGGCCAGGGAAGGAATATAATATGAAAATCAACTTACAGATCGGGTGATAACGACGCGTTAATCTAGCTGACTTACTCCCGTCTTGTGATCCCTGTCAAGGAACTCCTTGGATTTGCCTGCGGTAACGGAACCGGACACCTTCCAGTCTTCATGCCAATCTTCCCCCTTGAGCCACTTGAATTGCCGAATACGATTGGGTCTCCTTCTTCAACGTACCGATATCTCCAACGAAGGTAGAAAAATAGAAGTGTTTAAATGGTAAAAAGAAAGTGTAGAGAAAACTTGCTAGAACATGAAGCTCAAAGTCGTAACTTTTGGTTTTATCAAGAGAAGCAAGATCAATGGAGTATGAACAACGTTCTTCTCAAGTGGGGCACGAAACTTGTCTGTCAAGAGTCCTAGGGTTTCAAAATTATAAGACAAGTATTTATAGAGGGCGCAAAAAAACGTATTAAAAAAGTGGCCCGTTGCTGCGGCGCTCGAGTGTGGCGGGAAGGAGGCAAGCAGTGAGCGGGCCTTTTCTGGATTTTGCGCTCGAGCGCACGACGAGCGCAATGCTTCTGGTTTTTTGGGTTGAGCGTGTAGAGAGCGCACAGAGAGCGCGGGGCTACAGGATTTTGGGCTCGAGCGACTAGAGACCGTGGGGCTTCGGGATTTTGGGCTCGAGCGAGTGGAGAGCTCACGGTATGCGTGGTATCCCTTAAAGTCGGAACGGATAGCAATGGATATGTGTTGATGCAATATTTCGACAAGTCATAACCCGACATCGATACAATAGTATATATGGTCACGGAATATACCAATCAGAAAAATGACTCTAATAAGACCAACTTATCCCAGAAAACAAAGTAGTTATGCAAAGGATGAATAATAGCTTTATTATGAGATTTAAACATTACATATTGCCAAAATTTTTGGGTAATCTTACATTTTTATAATACAAAATCAAACAGTCTATGATTAAAGTTATTTTTCTCAAAACTTTGGAACTTATTCCACTCTCTTCATCCTTATATCTCTTCCTCCGTGAGATTGCATAGAACTTTGTGTGTTGAGGTTTCGCACATAATGTATTTTTCAAGTGGGCCATTTAAAATCATGAAATAGAAAGTTAATAGAACTTCATTCAATTTAAACCAAATATTGCTCTACATTATCCCGAAAACCTCCCATTATTATCCATGATAAACGATGGTTAATTTTGTTATTTATAGGATAAGAAAATGATTAATATTTTAATTATATAAATGTTATTTTTTCTATGAAAGACTAGCCTTATAAAGAAAATAACTTTAAGAGTAATACATAATAAAATTATACAGAATTGTAACCTTTAATAATCTCAATAAAAATACTAAATATGTGCCTGTTTTTGGTAAACAGTCGTGTGGGCTTGGTCACTTCAACCCCCTTTGTGAGGAAGCACCAATTCTTCCGAAATTACGGGACTATTTTGCAGAGTTCCTTAGAGAGAATTGTCTCGCGCCCCTAGGTATTTTCTACCCACTTGTGTCGGTTTTGGGTACAGAACCCTTTTGTTGAAGGTCATTGAAGCTTTTCTTGGGAGTATGACATGTATTATTTCAGCGCTGTAGAGCTTGGTACTCGAACATTGGTTTGAGGCATTGTCACGCAGGGCAATTCTTACATCTTATTGGGGTGCGATTTGCTTAAGGAGCCTAATCTCTCAAATGGAATATGTTGTTATTTAAACATTTGCTGATCCCATTTTGAGTCCCGTTTCATGAAATCAGACAATAGTTATAAATTCATTCAATTAAAAAATGAGACTCCCTTGCCGAATGGACAGTTGGGATGAAATGGATGAACATAAATTGTCGCACTTCCTCCAGAAAATAAATCAGCAACATCCTCGCTTGAATGCGATGATTTTATTGGTATTAGGAGAAGAGACCAACACCTGTATGCCCATTACGTAAGTTCAGTACTTGCTGGTAAACCTATCAGTGATGAATAAAAGGAAACTACTCACTGCGTCTGCAAATAGCAGAATTGCTGTCTGTGATCTCTCTATCAAAGTGTTGCATCTGACCGTTTGTGAGTGCAGACTGTCCCAGGCTATGATGTCGCTGGTGTGGTGGTGAAAGTTGGTAGCCAAGTGAAAGAATTGAAGGTAGGAGATGAAGTATATGGTGATATCAATGAGAAAGCTCTGGAAGGACCTAAGCAATTTGGCTCTCTTGCCGAGTACACTGCAGTGGAGGAAAAGCTATTAGCCCTAAAACCCAAAAATCTGGATTTTGTTCAAGCTGCTGGCCTTCCTCTAGCTATAGAGACTGCTTATGAAGGCCTTGAAAGGACAGGATTTTCTGCTGGTAAATCTATCCTTGTGCTTGGTGGTGCCGGTGGAGTTGGATCGCTAGTAATTCAGGTATGCTACTTTGTTAAGACTGTAAGATACCTTGCTCCTCCTCATGCAACTATACTATCTAAGTATAGATAAGTCATAAAATTATCATGTAAATTCTACTCTAATTATATTGTTATGGTTATATTGTTGTTCTTTATTTTTAGCAAATATTGAGGTATGTTTAAAGAAATTTAGGGATATTTAGCATTTTGTTGTTCATGTATGAAAATTTGTAAATCTCTATCTGTTTCTGCCATTTTACGAGTCTTTTTTTTTTTTGGGTATGATATCACCGCCCTCTTTGCCAGCATATACTGAAGTCTGGAACTTAACTGTTGAAATGCATTTGCTCTATTAACTTTTCTCTTGTGCTTTTCCTCATATTTAACCTCAATGTGTTAATTATTTTTTCCTAATCTAATTTAGGTGCCAGTATGAAAATTGAGAAAAAGAAAAGAAAAAAATGAAACTAAGCGGTGTCCTGTTTTTCCCCTGAGATTTCTCCCTTCAAGTTCGTTTCTCTTGTTGAAAGGCAAGTAGCTCACTTTCAAACTTTGATAATTGGCCGTGAATACTTATGCAATGTAAGACTTGGAAGAAGTCAATTCATAAGAGAGACTGGATATAAAGGAACTTGGAGCAGATAAGGGAGGTGACACACACAGGTATTATGCGATTTGCGAATTAGGCTAAAGGGGAAAGGGTGTGGACACAGTTTTGGAGAGCTTCAGTAAGGGATGACTCAGAGGACTATTAGAGAGCGAAAAACAATTTAACTACATGGGTTTTATGAGTTTAAATGGTAGCGTTTTTTCATTGCTTATTGGATACTTATATAGTCAACCCCACTTAGTAAGATGTAATTGTTTATGCTTGTTTTCTTTGCTAAAACAATTCTAGCAAAAACCAACACAGCAAAGAAGGGGGGGGGGGGTTAAGCACTTGGGCTACTCTGGGTTGTTGGGAAGGTTAGTTTGCATTTTGATTTTGATCTCCAACTGTTAGCTGTGGATTTGAATGTGGGCCTAATAACCTAATCACTAAACCACAAAATCATGGTATTCTTGATTGTATTGATATTGAGTGTTTGTGTGAGTATACACCAGGTTATTGGAATGGTTAAATTTTGATGTAAATTTTTTATCTTTTGCTGTTTATAGTGGATTTATTCTGTTGTTGAATGCACATGAAAAATAGGGCTAACTACCTAACGCAGCAGCCACAAAATCATGACATCCTTGGTGCCATGGTTTTGTTCACAATTTTTCTTTATTTTCTTGGTTGTTAATGTTGAACATCATCCAAAGGGTTGATTTTCTTGCGCCTAACAAGGCAGAGTTGAAGCATTCATAGAATCATAATACCATAGCCAATTATAAGTTCGAAGTTGGAAAAATAATAGCAAGTATCATAATCACCGCCTGGCTCGTTTTAACTCCTATGATAAGACTATTTCGAGGATATAATCAAAGAATTCACCAAACCAGGGCCTACCAAGCTACCAAAATAAGTCAAAACTCTTTTAATGGTTCCAAGAGTGCCAGCAATCCTTGCGCAAAGAGACTGGAAAAGTGTGATTCTGCTGATTTCACATGAATGCTGAAATGCAGTCGGCCTTTTTAACATGAGTTTGAGTCTCTTCTCCTTTCCAGTTGCTGATTATTAGTCTTGTAAACAAAAAAAAAAGAAAAATGTTAAAATGCTATACTCAAGGGGTGCTTTCTCTTTTTTGTTGGCCTGTCGCAGTTAGCCAAAGAAGTTTTTGGTGCCTCCAAAGTTGCAGCTACTTCAAGTACTGGAAAATTGGAATTTTTAAAGAGTTTAGGTGTTGATCTGGCCATTGACTACACGAAGGAAAAATTTGAAGATCTGCCAGAAAAATTCGATGTAGTTTATGATGCTGTTGGTAAGGTCCTAACTAGTTCACAAGTGTTTTTGTTCATGCTAAAATAATTTGGCTGAATTTCAATGGGTTCAAGGGGCCGATGAAAACATCGGTATCTATATAGGTCGCAACTATATTAGTATCCAATATATCGGATAATATGTAGCATTATTAGATGTATCAGAAGAACTATATTTCTAAAAATCATAAACTAATATGGTCATATTGGCTGATATATCATGATTTATTGTTAATATAATAATATATTGCAATATTGGCATGTTATTAGAAAGTATTGGCATTAGGTATCCCTATACTGATATATAAATATATTGGCCAATATTGTAAATATCAGCTGATATTTACAACAAATGGTTCAAGAATATTAGAGGTGATCCTTTCTTTTTAACATGTCCAACCCTTACCCACTTCATGCTCCTTGGCGCATCCCTAGGGCTTGATCCACAGTCTTATGAGTACGCTGAGCTGATATTACTTTTTTTTTAATAAAGGAGAATTACATATAAATGTATTCATAACTGAATTGAATTTTTTGATATTTTCTTGTCAATCTCACTAAATTTATTTTTTATTTCTGTTTGATTGTTTATCCTATGTGTTCTAAATTTTATGAAATAATGGCAGTTAAAGAGAGCTCAATAAAAGGGTTCTGTTGTGGTCCTTTTTTTAATCCTTTCTCATTCTCCCATGATGAGGATTTCATGTCAATAATTGAACAATTAGGATGATGATAACAAATTGTAATTTGTTGGACCCACTTATAATCTTAGTATAGCTTAAGTTGATGTGATAAAATCATTAACGTCGGCAGTATAAAAAGACTATAAAATAAGAGGATTTTAATAGCTCGTTCGGTTAAAAACGTTCACATATTAGAATGCAGGAGATAACAAATAACATTAGATTATCAAGAGTATATTTTCCAAAAAAAAAAAAACAAATAAATCAAAAAATAAAAGGAAAGAAAAATATTATTTTGAAGAGAGTCTGCTTTTCATTCTTGACACGGAATTCATATCCACCTAAAGAAATTTTCTTTTACACATGCAATTGATCTAAGCAATTATTTGTTTTCTCTGTGAAACAACAGGAGAAGGAGATAGAGCCGTTAAGGCGGTGAAGGAAGGGGGAAGTGTCGCGGTCTTAACTGGTGCTGCCCCGCCCCCGGCTTTCAGATTTGTCGTGACTTCTAATGGTGAATTTTTGAAGAAACTCAACCCGTTTTTGGAAACCGGGAAGGTGAAGCCAATAATTGATCCAAACGGCCCATACCCATTTGACAAGGTTGTTGAAGCTTTCACTTACCTGGAAACAAATCGAGCCACTGGAAAGGTGGTTGTGCATCCAATTCCATGAGTCTATGCCTTTTTTCCCTGATCTTAGCTGATTGGTTCTGTGAGTCAAACTCGTAAGAATAATCAAATTAAGCAAGGTGGAAAGTTTGTGTTCATAATGATCATGCTGATAATATCTTATTGGTAATCTCTTATTTTGCCCATGTGATGTGATCCTTGGTGTGTTTTGCTGTTCGTTTGTTACTTGTGGGGGTAAATAGTTCTCCCCCCTTGAAGACATCAGTAGTTATTGATATAAAAAGGTAGTTTGACACATAAAGATCCCATGATGGCCTTTAGTTAAAGTCTAGACTGGCTTAATGAAATTGAGTTATGGTAGTGGAGAGCACATGATAGATGATACCATGATAATTGGGATCAAGTTCCAATTGCATGAAGTGCGGCTGATTGTCCTCAGAAGCTGCCCTATTGCAAGGGCCTTTTTGCCTTGTGATGTTGAGCAAAAATGTGCAGCTGAGCTCCATGCAAAATGCTTTGGCTATGCGCGGGGTTTAAAGAAGGATTAGACTATTTTTAAATATGTTGTGTGGTCTTATCTTCCATCACTTTATATAACTCAAATTTATGATTGTTAGATTACACTGTGGTAAGTCTATTGCCATGTTACAGTTTCCTTTCAATTGGGTTTCAACTAATCATCTTAAAAAATTTGTAAAGTTTGTGATGTGGATTCAAATGGTTACAATTTAAAGGTTTAATATATAGAGTCAAGGAAGCAATTGTTTGAAATATATGTTAGCCACGTCAATAGAAAGTGTTCCACATTAAGATTGAAAATCAATGACTTATAAATATGTATTGATTCAAGTTTTAAGAGTTGAGGGGAACTGTCTTGTGTTTTGGGTCTTTACAGTTGCAACTAAACTTGAAGCAGCTCCTTGGATTTGGTAGGAGCTTGTGCCTTGCAAGCCTATATCCAAATAAGATTATTCTAGCAATTTAGATTTGAATTACCTAAACCATTACAAAACATACACATGAAAACTTGAATCATAAATATTTATCATAAATTTTCTCATAAATAAATAGAATATTTATCATAATATCAAACTCCTTAAAATAAGATTACGCCCACACGCACACAGCAGCACACAGTTGCACACTTATATATAATATGTATTAATTAATTTATTTTTTTATTATTTATTCTACCCATACATACTATACCCGTATATCTAAGCATGATTATACCCACAAACAGTACTCCCATTTGAAGGGGAGGATTTTGTTCATTTCTTATAGTATATTCATATATCTGACCCCAATTTAGTAAGATGTAATTGTTTATACTTGTTTTCTTGGCTAAAACAATTATAGCAAAAACCAACACATCAATTGGGGGGGGGGGGGGTAGGGGGGCAAGCACTTGGGCTACTCTGGGTTGTTGGGAAGGTTAATTTGCATGTTGATTTTGATCTCCAACTGGTAGCTGTGGATTTGAATGTGGGCCTAATAACCTAATCACTGAACCACAAAATCATGGTATTCTTGATTGTATTGATATTGGTGTTTATGTGACTATACACCAGGTTATTGGAATGGTTAAATTTTGATGTAAATTTGTTATCTTCTGCCGTTTATAGTGGATTTATTCTCTTGTTGAATACACATGAAAAATAGGGCTAATCGCCTAATGCCGCTGCCACAAAATCATGACATCCTTGGTGCTATGGCTTTGTTCACAATTTTTCTTTATTTTCTTGGTTGTTAATGTTGGACATCATCCAAAGGGTTGATTTTCTTGTGCCTAACAAGGCAGAGTTGAAGCATTCATAGAATCAAAATACCATAGCCAATTATAAGTTCGAAATTGGACAAATAATAGCAAGTATCATAATCACCGTCTGGCTCGTTCTCGTTTTAACTCCTATGATAAGACTATTTCAAGGATATAATCAAAGAATTCACCAAACCAGGGCCTACCAAGCTACCAAAATAAGTTAAAACTCTTTTAATGGTCCATAGAGTGCCAGCAATTCTCGCGCAAAGAGACTAGAAAAATGTGATTCTGCTGATTTCACATGAATGTTGAAATGCAGTCGGCGTGTTTGACACAACTTTGAGTCTCTTCTCATTTCATTTGCTGATTATTGGTCTTGTAAGTAAAAAAAAAAATGTTAAAATGCTATACTCAAGGGACGCTTGCTCTTTTTTGTTGGCCTGATGCAGTTAGCCAAAGAAGTTTTTGGTGCCTCCAAAGTTGCAGCTACTTCAAGTACTGGAAAATTGGAATTTTTAAAGAGTTTAGGTGTTGATCTGGCCATTGACTACACGAAGGAAAAATTTGAAGATCTGCCAGAAAAATTTGATGTAGTTTATGATGCAGTTGGTAAGTTCCTAACCAGTTCACAGGTGCTTATGTTCATGCTAAAATAATTTGGCTGAATTTCAATGGGTTCAAGGCACCGATGAAAACATCGGTATCTGTATAGGTTGCGTTTATATTGGTATTTGATATATCGGATAATATAAAGCATTATCAGATGTATCAGAAGAAATATATTTCGAAAAATCATAAATTAACATGGTCGTATTGGCTGATATATCGTAATGTATCGTTAATATAACAATATATTGCGATATTGTCGTGTTATTAGAAAGTATTGGCATTAGGTATCCCTATATAAACACATAGGCCAATATTGTAAATATCATCCGATATTTACAACAAATGGTTCAAGAATATTAATGTTCATTGTTGAGACATTTTTTAGCATGTCCAATTCTTACCCACTTCATGCTCTTTGGCTCATCCCTAAGGCCTGATATACAGTCTTATGAGTAGGTTTAGCTGATATCATTGTTTAGTTTATTTATTTTTAATAGAGGAGAATTAAATATGAATGTATTAATAATTGAATCAAAATTTTTGATATTTTTTTTTATTAAGCTCACCATTTTTTTTTTTATATTTGATTGTTTATCCTACATGTTCTAAATTTATGAAATAATGGCAGTTCAAGAGAGCTTAGTAAAAGGGTTCTGTTGTGGTCCTTTTTTAATCCTTTCTCGTCCTCCCAAGGTAAAGATTTCATGTTAATAATTAATGATTAAGATTATGATAATAAGCTATAATTTGTTGGACCCACTTATAATCTTAGCTGTTTAAGTTAACATAATGAAATCCTTAATGTTAGGAGTAGGAAAAGACTATAAAGTAAGATAATTTTAGCAGCTCCCTCTGTTAAAAAGTTCACATATTAGAATGCAGGAGATAACAAATAACACTAGATTAACAAGAATATATTTTTCCAAAGAAATAAATCAAAAAGAAAAAGGAAAGAAAAATATTGTTATGAAGAGTCTGCTTCTCATTCTTGACATGGAATTCGAAGTCAGATATGCATATCTAGTTTTTCATATTCACTTAAAGAAATTTTCTTTTACACATATAATTGATCTAAGCAGTTATTTGTTTTTCTCTGTGAAATAACAGGAGAAGGAGATAGAGCTGTTAAGGCGGTGAAGGAAGGGGGAAGTGTTGTGGTCATAATTGGCGCTGCCCCGCCCCCGGCTTTCAGATTTATCCTGACTTCTAATGGTGAATATTTGAAGAAACTCAACCCGTTTTTGGAAACCGGGAAGGTGAAGCCAATAATTGATCCAAACGGTCCATTCCCATTTGACAAGGTTGTTGAAGCTTTCACTTACCTGGAAACAAACCGAGCCATTGGAAAGGTGGTTGTGCATCCAATTCCATGAGTCTATGCTGTTTTTCCCTGATCTTTGCTGATCGGTTCTGTGAGTTGAACTCGTAAGAATAATCAAACTAAGCGGGGTGGAAAGTTTGTGTTCATAATGATCAAGCTGATCATGTCTTGATGGTAGTCTCTCACTTTGCCCATGAGATATGATCCTTTTACCTGGTGTGTTCTGCTGTTTGTTTGTTACTTGTGGGTGTAAATAGTTGTTCCGCCTTGAAAACATCAGTAATTATTTATATAAAAAGGTAGTTTGATACATAATGCTCCCATGATGGCCTTTAGTTAAAGTCTAGACTCGCTTAATGCAATTGAGTTATGGTAGTGGAGAGCACAGGATAGATGATACCATGATAATTGGGATCAAGTTCCAATTGCATTAAGTGCGGCTGATTGTCCTCAGAAGCTGCCCTATTGCAAGGGCCTTGCGGCCTTGTGATGTTGAGCAAAAATGTGCAGCTGAGCTCGATGCAAAATGCTTTGGCTATGTGCGGGGTTTAAAGAAGGATTAGACCAGTTTTAAATATGTTGTGTGGTCTTACCTTGTATCACTTTATATAACTCAAATTTATAATTGCTGGATTACACGGTGGTAATGCTATTGTTATGTTACAGTTTCCTTTTAATTGGGTGCAAACTAATTATCTTAAAAGATTTGTAAGGTTTGTGATGTGGATTCAAATGGTTACAAGTTACAGGTTTGATAGATAGATTCAATAAAGCATTTGTTAGAAGTATATGTGAGCTGTGTCAATAAAAAGTGGTCCACATTAAGATCGAAAAGCAGTGACTTGTAAGTATGTGCTGATTCAAGTTTTAAGAGTTGAGTTGAAAGAATAATCGAATTAATTGGGGTGGAAAGTTTGTGGTCATAATGGTCATGCTGCTCATGATCTTTGGTAATCTCTTAAGTTTCCCATGAGATATGATCCTTCTACTTAGGGTGTTTTGCTGTTAGTTTATTACTTGTGGGAGTAAATAGTTCTTCCCCCCTTGAAGACATTAATAGTATTTTATAGTTGAAGAGGTAGTTCGATATGTACAGCTCCTACGGTGGCCTTTAGTTAAAGTCTAAACTCGCTTAATGCAATTGAGTCATGGTGGTGGAGAGCACATGATAGATAATCCCATGATAATTGGGATCAAGTTCCAATTGAATGAAATGCGGCAGATTGTGTCCTAAGAAGCTGCCCAATTGCTAGGGCCTTGCGTGCATTGAACCACCCGAATCCTCTGACAACGTCTGAGAGGTGGCTGTATTAGAAAATATGTAATCCTCCCACTTTGTAAATTTTATTTTTTTAGACATTTGTATTTTAGGATATATATTTTTTTATTCCTTCATTTGTACCGTTAAGTAATTATTTTAGGTTAAGGATTTATTTTCTTTCCTTTTTATCATTTGTTTTCTTTTCATTATAAGGAGCTGTGCTCCTTCTCTTCTGTAATGTGTGTAAAAGCTGAAAGGCAATTAATGAGGCTCAGAGGTTCGCTTCTTTCCAACGACGACTGCACTTGATTTCTTCCAGAGTCATCTTCTTCGTCCTGCTCTCCATCTTCATCCTCTCCATTTTCATTTCGGTCTCGTTTCTTACATGGTATCAGAGAATGGCTTCCTACCATACTGAACAAGCATCCAGCCATGACAGCTCAGATATTGACTGCTCACAAACCCTACGATTCCAAAACCTTTCAGATCCAACCAACCCCTTTCGACAGGAAGCCGGCGATAGTCCGACCGTCACTTTGGTCGCCGATTTACTTACCGTCGACAACTATTCTACTTGGTCGCGAACCATGCGTCGAGCCTTGAGGGCTAAAAATAAACTCCAGTTTATTGACGGCACTATTCCTAAACCCGTCGACTCTGCCGACCCTCTCTTTGAAGCTTGGGGACGATGTAATGACATGGTGGTTTCCTGGATTCAAAACTCCATCAGTCCTTCCATCAAATCCAGTGTTATTTTTGTTGATGATGCCTCCGAAATCTGGAAGGAACTTCGGGACCGGTTCACCCAACAAAATGGACCACGCATTTTCCAACTTAAGAAATTTCTGGCAGCCCTCTTGCAAGAGCAAGATCCGGTAAGTATATATTATGGTAAACTTAAAACCATATGGGATGAACTCCTTATATACGACCTTCTCCCAGATTGTGATTGTGGTAAACTCAAAGTGCTCATCGAGTGCTATCAACGGGATTGTGTTATCCAGTTTTTAATGGATCTCAATGACTCATATATTAACGTGCGAGATCAGATCATGTTGATGGACCATCTTCCGTCCGTTAACAAGGTCTTCTCCATCGTCCAACAGTAAGAACGGCAACATCACATGTTGTCCGTTGTACATCCTTCAGAAACGTTAGCTTTGGCTGTAAAATGAACCACTAATAACCCTAGAAACATCGTGAGAAATAACCAAATGTCCAAAAGGGATAGACACTTTTGTGTTCATTGTCGTGTTCCTGGACACACGTTACAGCAATGTTTCAAGATCGGGAATATTGAGATTCCCACATGCGCACATTGTCATAAACCTGGACATGTCATTGAAAAATGTTACCAACTTTATGGTTTTCCTCCCAACCACAAATTGTTTGGTAAGTCTGGGACCACAGCCCTTTTGGCTGATCACTCGAGTTTCACCACCGTGACAAATCATGAAGCTAATGAGGATGATAAAGTTGCACTGACCAAAGGGCAGTTCCAGCAACTCATGAATTTGGTTCAATCCAAAGACCCTGCTGCAGTGCCTTCTCTTCCAACGGATAAACAGAATTTAACTACTTTTGATTCACTTCAAGTGCAATCCAAGGTAGCTGGTATGAACGGTAATAATATTTGCTCTGTTTCTTCCTCTTACAATAGAATGCATATTTGGATCCTTAATACAGGGGCCACTGATAATATGATCTACGACCCCTCTTTATACCTTCGTAAGGAGATTACGATCTCCTGCTCTGTTAAACTTCCTGATGGAAGTAGAGCTCCTACTACCCATATTGGAACTGCTAAATTAACCAACAGAATCATATTGCAAAATGTATTATGTGTCCCTTCATTTACTTTTAATTTGGTTTCTGTGAAGCAACTTGCTGATATTCTCAATTATAGCTTATTTTTCTTCTCTGACATCTGCCTTATTCAGGACATTGTCTCCTGGACAACGATTGGGATGGGTGAAGAGAAAAATGGTTTATATTATTTGACGAATAATGAAGTCCATCCAAATACCTTGACTGTTCTTCTCACAAAATACTCCAGTCACATTGCGAAACCTTTTGCTAATTTTGTTAACTTTGTTTCATCACCAGTAAACTTATGGCATTGTCGATTCGGACACATTTCATATTCTAGGCTCAAATTAATAAGCGATCCTCTTGTAAAAGGAGTAGTGCATTTTATTAATGATAATCCCTGTTCTATTTGTTACATGGCTAAACAACGCCGCCTTCCTTTTTCTCCCAGAAGCCATAAGTCACACACCTTATTCGACGTAGTGCATTGCGACTTGTGGGGACCTTGTTCTGAAGTTTCTTATGATGGATATAAATATTTTCCGACCATTGTTGATGATTTTTCTCGAAGTACCTGGATTTATCTTCTGAGACAAAAATCAGATACAAAATTCTACTTGGAACCTTTTACAATCTGGTTGCCGCACAATTTAACGCAAAAATTAAAGTCATTCAAAGTGATAATGGATCTGAATTTTCTCTGGGAGATTTTTACAGTAAAAGATGTGTTATCCACCAACGAAGTTGTGTGGAAACACTTCGTTGGTGGAAACACCACGGTAAAATGGTGTTGTTGAACGCAAACACCAACATTTACTAAACGTCGCTAGGGCTATTAGATTTCAATCGGGTTTTCCCTTAAAATTCTGGAGTGATTGTATTCTTACTACTACCTATATTATAAACAGAATTTTCACTCCCTTACTAGACAACAAGACCCCATATGAAATCTTATTTGGAGTCAAACCAAATTATAACAATATTCGTGTATTTGGTTGTTTATATTTTGCTTCCACCCTCTCCCATGGACGAAAGAAATTTGACTGCAAAAGTAAAATCTGTATATTTCTGGGATATCCTTTTGGAATTAAAGGATACAAATTGTTTGATTTACATAATCATGTTACATTTCACTCCAGGGATGTTATCTTTCATGAGAACATTTTTCCTTACTAGAAAAACGCAACTGCTCCCAACAACACAATACCTCCCGCCGTAACCACCGCTGATCCTCCTCTTGTTCAGCACTCACCTCCCACACATAACTTAAATCTGTATCCGGTCACCAAGCCGGTACTTGATAATGCTCCCACTATCATCACTCGTCATGATGAAAAAAGCTCCAATTTGTCCCTTATTCATGACCCACCAACAAGTAGTCAAGACCCTTTAAGTGATGATCAACAACCTAGTACTCTTCTCCCAAATATTCAATCCCCAGCTAGAGATAATATCCCTGTTCACAGAATCACTAGAGTTAGGCAAGCCCCTCAATATTTGAAAGACTTTCATTGTCACCATATATCGTAAGCTGCACCTACCCAACCTACAGCACACATCTCTCTGGGCAAACCGTACCCCCTTGCAAATTACATATCGTATCATAAATTATCCCATGCTTACAATTCTTTTGCATCTTCCCTATCATCCCAAACTGAACCACAAACTTACACTCAAGCTGTTGGTGATCCTAATTGGCGGGCAGCCATCAACGATGAACTATAAGCCTTAGAACCCAATAAGATATGGATTATCATCGACTTACCCCGAGGGAAGAAAGCTATCGGTTGTTGATACGTATTCAAATTAAAATTGAATAGTGATTGGAGTATTGAACGATATAAATGCCGATTGGTGGCTAAAGGATACACCCAAGAGGCAGGAGTGGATTACCATGAAACTTTTTCTCCTGCTGCTAAACTCACCAGCGTTCGGTGTCTCTTGGCCGTCGCTGTCATACGCGGATGGCATTTATATCATTTTGACGTCAATAACGCATTTCTGAATGGAGCTTTAAATGAAGAAATCTATATGCAATGACCTCTCGGTTACACTAAAGGCAAACCCCACTAGGTTTGCAGGTTGCTTAAAAGCATATATGATCTTAAACAAGCCTCTCGATAATGGTATATCAAACTTTTCACATCTCTTGTCATGTATGGCTTTATTCAATCAAATGCCGATTACACTCTGTTTATCAAACAAGATGACAAATCATTCACAGTGCTTCTAGTCTACGTGGATGACATAATCGTTGCAAGTAATTGTCTGGATGCCATTGCATCTCTCAAATCCTTCCTCAACCAAGCCTTCAAAATTAAAGACCTTGGGATACTGTGATACTTCCTTGGCATTGAAGTCGCACGATCGACAAAAGGTATATACATTTGTCAGCAAAAATACACCCTTGATATTTTAGCTGATTCTGGTTCCATTGGTACTAAACCTCTCAAACCACCACTAGACCAAAACCTAAGATTGAGTAAGCAAATTGGGGTAGCCCTGCAGAATCCAAGTGTATATAGAAGACTTATTGGTCGTCTTCTTTATCTCACCGTCACAAGACCAGATATTAGCCTATGCAGTTTACATCTTAAGTTAATTTATGGACAAACCCACTTTGAGCCATATGAATGCTGCATATCAAGTTTTACGATATTTAAAATTAAATCCAGGACAAGGCATATTGTTTTCCTCCACCTCTAACATTCAATTAAGAGCTTTTTGTGATGCAGATTGGGCTTTGTGCCCAGACACACGAAGATCTATTATATGTTACTGTATTTTTATTGGAGATTCTCTCGTTTCATGGAAATGCAAGAAACAGTCTGTGGTTTCTCGCTCTTCTGCTGAGGTCGAATATAGATCTATGGCCACAACTTATTGTAAATTAATTTGGCTATGTTATATCTTAAATGACTTGCAGGTTTTCCATTCACATGCAGCATACCTATATTGTGATAATCAAGCGGCACTTCACATTGCAGCCAACCCTGTTTTTCATGAGCGCACAAAACATATCGAATTGGATTGCGATCTCATCCGCGACAAGATTCAAGAATGGAGCGTTCGGACACACCACATCACCACACATAATCAGTTGGCTGACATCTTCACCAAGATTTTACCGTCCCACCGGCTCAATTCGCATCTATCCAAGATGAGTATTATCAATATGTATATTCCATCTTACGGGGGCGTATTAGAAAATATGTAATCCTCCCATTTTGTAAACTTTATTTTTTTAGACATTTGTATTTTAGGATATATATATTTTTATTCCTTCATTTGTACCGTTAAGTAATTATTTTAAGTAATCATTTGTTTTCTTTTCATTATAAGGAGCCGTGCTCCTTCTCTTCTGTAATGTGTGTAAAAGCTTAAAGGTAATTAATGAGGCTCAGAGGTTCGCCTCTTTCCAACGATGACTGCACTTGACTTCTTCCAGAGTCATCTTCTTCGTCCTGCTCTCGATCTTCATCCTCTCCATTTTCATTTCGGTCTCGTTTCTTACAGGCTGTTGTGATATTTAGCGAAAATGCGCAGCTGAGCTCGAAGCAAAATGCTTCAGCTATTTGGGTTTAAAGAAGGGTTAAACTACTTTTAAGTATATTGTGTGGTCTTACGTCACACCACTTTATATAACTCAAATTTATGATTGCTAGATTATATGGTGGTAAGGTTTCTTTTTAATTGGGTGCAAACTAATTACCTTAAAAGATTTGTCAAGCTTGGGATGCCAATTCAAATGATTGCAAGTTATAGGTTTAATAGATGGATTTCATGAAGCATTTGTTGTGAGGATAAGTAAGCTGTGTCAATTAAGAGTGTTCCACAACAAGATTGAAAAGAAGTGGCCTATAAATGTTTGCTGATTCTTGTTTTAAGAGCTGGGGTGAATTGTCTTGTGTCCTGGGTCTCTACAAATGCAACTGAATTTGAAGCAGCTGTCTCCACCTGCAATTAAGTGGAAGTAGGTCCTCTCTCGTTCGATGTTAGAACAATGGCTTTTGTAGTGATTTGGTAGGAGCTATTTAACCTGGGATGTAATGGGTTGACATCAAGGTGCTAAATGACTCAGTTGAACGAGTAATCCAATAATATAGCTTGTACTCTGATTGGGGAATCGTCTTCTTTAAGTCTGATATTCTTATTAAGGAATAACCTCCTGAAAAGAGCTATTTTTAAAAAGAACTCAAGCAAAAATAATGGGTGCTCCTTAAATTAAATGGGGGTGTGAGTATCTTGTTGGGGTTTAACACCCGGATGTACCCGACTCGGAGTAGCAGAATAAGTCTAAATCCTCTCGTCAATTGTTAGCCACTAAATTTGTGAATGCAAGAAACAAATAATATATAACGATTTTTAATGTGGAAAATTTATTTTAACTAAGAAAAAAATTACGAGATAAATTTTGAATAAATTCACTATAAATGATACCGATTATAAGAACCCATTCCGAAATCTGTTTATTTCAAACCCGAGTAAAGTATAGTTAAATAAAATTTTTTTTCAACACATCCGACAACCCATAAGAGAAATACAGTGAAAAAAAGAGCAACTAAATGAAAATACATTTTTAGAATCACCTTCAAAATAACGTACCCAACCTTAGCGAAGGACGAAATTTAAATCGGGTCTTGACCGGATACTGAACCTCTTCCTCTCATCTCTTCTTCTTTCCTCGCTCTATGTGCGGTGTCCATTATGAAGAAAGATTTAAGAATCATAATCCTAAGTTGCGCGAGCCGCATTTTATACATCATATCGACGCTCAAGAGCTCAGCGAGTGCACTGGATTCTGAATTCCGTGCTCAAGTGCCCGTCGAGTGTGGAGTGAGCGCACCAAGTCTGGAATCCGTGTCTCTTCATAGCTTGAGCATAAAGTGAGCACCAACAATACCCCATCAATATAGAATCGACACTCGAGCGCCCTTCAAACGCTTGATTTGATCTTGCTTCCTGGCCCTTTGCCGTGCACACAAAATGCGTGCGAACACTTTAATTCTCACACGAGCCTCGTGTAAACCTCTAATAATTTTTCGTTTGTTAAGCTACTGATAAAGGAGTGATAAAAAATCCAACATATCCCTCAGTTGAGGGACAAAAAATACACAATGACTAAAATTATATGTACAAGTCCACTATTTGTGACAAAAAGTTATAATAAAGACCTGACATCATATCTAAATAAGATTATTGAATCGATTAGGACTCAAATAACCTAAACTATCGTCTCAAAATAGACACATGGAAACTTAAATCATAAATGCCTATTATAAATTTTATCATAATTAAATACAATATTCAATA
>JAODPA010070690.1:0-31378 GCA_025585075.1 Nepenthes mirabilis | reverse complement strand
GTTTCTTAACCCCACGCCCATTCCTTCGCATCGAAGTTTTTTTATTTTTAATAAAAAAAGCGGAAAAGTATATCAAAATCAGTAGGCTGCAAATTTCCGAAGAAAACTGTCTTTCTCTTTCTCCGCTATCTTTCAATATCCATTAAGAATGCTGGAAACAGAGATGCATGATCTCTCTGACGACGCCGATTACGAAGCTTCTCAGCAACAAGTAATCAACCCAATGATCTGATCTATTGATCATCTTTTTCTTTGTTTAATCGCTTTTGATCATCACATTATCCGCTTTTGCAATCTATGCTTCGTCAATTTTGGACCAGAAATCTGTTAATTTGTGTAAATACGGAACAGCTGCGAGTTTTTATTCATTAAACAACTCTCTGGATCGATAATGAACTTGCCAGTGATAGATTGATGTGAATAATTGAGGTTTTGTGTGTGTATATTATGACTAGGGTTCTCAAAGTATAATGCGAAGTGACAGCGGAAAAAGGAGCGAGCCGGAGGGTGCGGAGGTTGTTTATGTGAAGGAGAATGTGTCTGTTCATCCGACTCAGTATATGTCTGAGAGGATTAGTGGTAGACTGAAGTTGATTAAGCAAGGACAATCCTTGTTTATGGTATATTAGACTGTGAATTTACAAGAATAATCACTTTGATTGTTTTATTTTTGATGTATGACTGCGTAAATGTGTTGGCTGTAGTCGTGGATTCCTTATAAAGGGCAAAACTCAAATACGAGGCTTTTGGAGAAAGGTGAGGCTTGAATTTCGTGAACTTTTTAATGCTTGGGTTTTGATCATGATGAAAGAATGCGTATGTTCAAATTTAAGGGATTACTGTGTTTGACACAATTGTGTCATCTGGCTTATTCTGTTAGCAAAGTCATTCTTTCTTACCGTTCAAAACCAGCTTCTATATCTCTTGGTACTACTACATTGCTTCTTGTCATAATTGTTTTTGTTGGTGTGTCGCCGGATAAAATACACATTCTTTTTCTGCCTTTGTGGGACTGTATTTACCAAGAAATAGTGTCTTTGGGAAGTGCACTTATTAGTTTACCTGGAAATTGAATTAAGCATGGGATCAATTTACGAAAAAGAGTTGAAAGGAGTACAATAAACTTATAGAGAAACGCACACAGACAGGGACTTACTTAGTTTAGCAGAGAAAAGATTTATTGGCTCCACGAAAATAGAATCATTGGCCCCTCTTGTGAAGAATCTGAACAATCTCAGGAAGGATAGAATTAAAAGCTCAAAGAGGATATATAAAAGATGGGTCAGTGCACTAGACTTTCCAAATTATAGCCTTTTGGGAGAACATGGTTGTTTTTTGTTTTCCCCTTTCGGTGGCTTCCTGGAGGCGGGGTTATTGATTATAGTATTGATGCTTCCCATTGTGACATGGAGGCTATGAAGCAAAAAAACGACACGGATTTTACGGGTTTAAACCATGAAGCAATTTCTTTGCAATATAAAGATAAGGTAGTGTACTTCTTACCTTCCCAAAACCCTACGATTTCGAGTCTCGTGCACAAGTCAATTTTTTGTTTCTGTAGTTTCCTGGAAGTGTGTTATTGATGTGTTAATGATGATGTTATTGCTGCAGTTCAGGCTGGCTGATATACATATATGCAAACCTATTTGGAATTGTATCTTTGTTGGCTTCAATTTTATTGGTCTTTTGATGCAGATAGGAATCTTTATACAATAAGGCTGTTGGCTTTTACTGATGTGCGGTCCATTCGTAGACACACTCCAGCACTTGGATGGCAGTATGTGATTGTGGTGTTGTTATCCGGTAAGAATCTTATTATTAATATGCTACTAATAGTTCAAGTTACCTCATTGTGTTTTTAAGGTAATAGAAGATGTTATTATACAATTGACAAAGGCGATTGGCAGATTGCGCACTCAGGCTGGGTTTAGTTAAGCCTTTTCCCAAAAGAGCCACGCTTGGGCTTTTTTCAGTTGGTTATTTATGCTTTTGGCCTTATCTTTATTCTACAAATTAATACTTAAAAAAAATGTCATTTTTGACGGATAGTAGTTTTCCCAAACCATACCACAAACTTTTTACATAGGATACTTTGGCACTAGATACACTTGGTTTGTGGTGTGTATAATGTTTCTTTATATACACTTATTGGTTGTAGTTGTCAAATGAACTGAAACTAATAGTACCTTTAAAAGTCAATCCTTGCTGTCTAGCAAGATATATGTATTACTATGAAGGTAGTCCCATATCAATGCCATAACTATGAGTTGACTAGCTACTTATCAATAGTAATGGATACAAGGGTACTCTGCCTGTGATCCAGCTAGTTTTGATATGGTTCTCCAAGAATTTGATGTTGGAATGGATCTCTTCAAGGTTTTTGATACTAGGAGGTTGGATTAAGTTAAGGAGTATAATTGTAAAGTGTTCAGAAAGATAGGGAGGTCAAGAGATTGGTTTTACACTTCTTTTGCTTTGGTCGTATGGGATTTAAAGCTTGTCGCTAATTTGCAGGCTGGCTGTACTCTTTTGGGTTTTCTCATAGGGACTATTTGAGGAAACTGAGCTTGCTATTGTAATTGGGTAACACCCCGTTGGTGTCAATTTTGGAAACAGATTCTTTTCATATTGATAAAACAAAAATTGATGATGCTTATAATTAACCACTTTGTAGTAATAGTTTCTTTGTGGTTCTGCATTCTTAAATAATCTATGGTTGAATGTAAGTCAAGGAATATTGTTAATGGGAAAGAAAAATGTTATATTACTATGCTGTTTTCCTTTAATTTAAAACCACCAGAGAATTATGCTTTGTGTTTTATGTGATTTAAATGCTAATTATAAAGTGTGAACAAAGATAACTTTCTATGAGAAGTCCACACACTTGATTTCTTACTTTTTCAAAGCTCATGATCTAGGCAGCAGCCATATTTCAGAACTTATTTTCCAAGGCCACATACTCGAGGGATTCTTGTGTGCACTTTAAGCAGTAACTGACCTCAGACATAACATTTTATATAAAAGTGTTTACTAATTTTAACATATTGCTGACATCTGGTGCATGAGCTTATTGACTAACATGGTTTTGTGTATGTTATAACACCTGCTTGTGATGATCATGTGGCTGTTAGAGTAATATTCTGGATCTTGCCCTTCTTTTGTTAATACTGTGAAGGAATTTTTTTTTTTTTTGCAGGGCTTGCATTTCCTCCTCTTTATTTTTACAACGGAGGAGTTAGGGAGTTCCTTGCTACAATCAGGCAGCATGTTTTTCTTGTAAGGTAAGTGCTTTAATTGGAATGATCTGAAATATAGTGTTCAGAAGCATATTTTGCTTGTGAGTTTTGTTGAGTTACATTCTTTTCAGTTCTTATTTATGTTATTTTATTCCAGATCAGCAGAAGATGAAAGTATATTCATTGTTAATGACTTTCAAGATCCTCTCCAGGTATCTCTCATTTATTTTTTTGTCAAATATTAGGTGGATATTAAAGTTATTTAACATGTTATAGTGCTGACTTTCTGTTATTCACATTTAAGTGGTTAAAAATTGTAGTAAGATAATCGTGCTCTGAGACAGGAAAAGCATCAAAGCTGCCTAAGATAGCAATGAAATGAATAAATACATCCGGAAAATTATTGATGTGAAGACAAGTGAGAGGATAGTGTTTGCTAAATATTTTTTGGTTATCTTTTAGCGGGATTAATTTACAAAATTGTGTGTTCAATTTAAAAGTGGGCTGAGAGGAAAGGCTTCTTTTTCCATTATTAGTGCTGAATATTATGGGGTGGGTTATAACGTGCAGGCTTTAACTGATTCAAGGGGCTTTAGCTGCTTTTTTAGAAACATACTAGTGCTGTCTGATGTATTACTCCTCTGGAATTTCACTGTTATCAGAGTTACTACTCTTTTACTTTTGGCCTGCCATGTGGATTGGAGGCTTCACTGGCTGCCTGATTTTTTGAATTGTGGTTTTTGGCTGCTAATAGATATCTCCCTTGTGTGGCTTATGGTTGCTTAACTGTTGAAATTATTGAGTGATAACCTTTTTGATTGATAATAAACGAATGTGGATGATCAAATTGTTTCTCCCCGCGTGATTATGTTGCCTTGATGCCTGTTTATGCTTTAAACTTTTGTGCGTGCTGGGGGCATAGAGTTTTTCCTTGGAAAGCGTAAGGTTTTTCCATTTGACAAAGCCTACATTAGCCCACAGCAAATCCACTACAAGAATGATCCAAAAAACATATTGAGGTCCTCTCAATTTCTTTTAAACCCAAACTGAGACCACTTGTTGTAAAATGAGCAATCATCTCCATCTGGCACAAGCCTGGAATTTGGCTAGCTACAGAAATCAAGTTGAGCTCTGTCTTCAACATCATCAGTCATATCTGCAACATTTTGAGCAGTTGCCAAATATAACTTGCTCTATGTAACTTTTCAGTCTCTATTGAAAAGATTCTGGACAAAAAAAAAAAATTTAATGCGTCCCATATTTTCATTCAAAGTTAACATGAGTTCCAATTGAGTTGTTCATGTCCAAAAAGTTTTGCCTTCAATGACCCAAGTCTTCTTACTTTGACCCAATGAATGACATTGTTATTTTTGTTTCTGAAGTATATTTTAAACTCTACCTGTGCTGGGGATATTGCCTCTAGCATTAGTTGGTCCAAGCTCCTGGATAAAGGAGGAAATTTATGTGTTGGATAGGCAAGCTGAACGCTGGTTGGTTTAGTGCAGATTAGAGGATAATCCAAAGCCAAACCACATATTGCAATTTAGATTTTCACCAAACTGAACCAAATCTTAATTGAGACAAACTGCCCAAGCCGTCAATATGTGAGTTAGTTTGTTTTGGGTGATTTATGTAGTTTTTTGTATTAAAGTCATTAGTCTAAAAATTATTTGTTTAGCTTTATATGTCATATTTGAAAATCATAGTAATAAGCGACAATATGAACATAATAACTATAATATCCCAAACATGTTCCAATATAACATAACAAATGTTGCAAAAATTAATATCAAAGTAATCAAAAAGAACGTTGTAAGTGAAAAAAAAATGATCACTGATTAAGAATTGCTTCAGTGTCAAATTTGAACTTGGTCCACAGTACTCCAATGAGGAAAAAAAGATACTATTTAATTAGGAAAATTATATCGAAATGAATAAAAAGTAGCATTTAGGGAATTAAATGTACTTGAAATAATTTCTTTTAACCTTGCAATATTATCCAGAATATCTTTAATAATATGAGAATTTATTTGAAACGTGACCAATTTTGACAACAAATAAGTGCCTCTAATATTTTAGGTGTTTATGACCTTTTGAAGGGATAAAAATTTTGACAGTTGTATGGACACTTGGGTGACAACACTGCAAAAATATGTATGGTCAAGACATCTTTAATTATAATGGAAAGTTGTGCTTGACATATATATAGATATATGTATATATGTATGTATTTATATACGTGCGGTTTGAATTGGTCTTGTTTGGTTTGGTTTAAGTTCTTAAATTGGGATGAAACCTAAAGTACAAGTTTGAAAAAAAAAAAATTAAATTGCAACCAAACTGTGCATATGTCAAAAAAATTTTGCTCACCCCTACATCCAACAATCGGTTGTCAAATCTTTAACTTAGATTTGAGACCTAAGAATATAACCATTTGGGCTTCTCTTGTCGTGTGTTGTACTGCTCAAGTAAAGAGATGTATCGGTTGAGTACAATGTTACATGGGCTAGATCCACTATGTCGTTGCCCAATTATGGTGCAAAATCAGCAAGGGGACTAAATCGTGGAAGAGTGCGGGTAAAGAGGTTAGTTCAAGATACTAAGATTCAACTAGGAACTTTGGATATTTGTACTTTGACTGGTAAGCTTGTGGAGGTAGTAGATAGTGTGATTTGGAAAGTTTTCAACATGGTCCATAAGAGACAAAGGGGGTGGTAGAGAAAGTGAAGAATATTGGACCAGTTAAATTGTGATCCTCTGGGAAGGATAAAGTTGGGAATGAAATTGGCATCATTGTGAGTGAAGAGTTGAAAGCAGATATACTTGCTGTGAAAAGAAGTGGAAATATAATTATGGCTATAATGATGGTGCTAGGATTATACATTAGTGTATATGCATCCCAAGTGGTGAAAGGGGAACAATTTAAAACAAAATTCTCGGAGCAGTTGAATAAGGTGATCCTAGAGATTTCACAGGGGGAGATGATTCTGGAGGTGAAAATTTTAATGGCCACGTTGAACAATGTGCAAAATTATGCAAGTGGACATCGAGGCTAGGCTTATAAGGAAAGGATATTTTTTATTCTTCTGTGGCTTACGGTCTTATTGTGGCTTAACTTGGATTTCAAGAAAAAAGGAGTATTTGAGCACATATCATCCGAAACTCATATTGACTTTTACGCTGATGAAAAGAGATTATTTGTATTGAAATGACCGTAAAATCATTCATAGGAAAAGCTTAATTACACACACTGCTTGTTGATTTTGGATACATCTTAAGAAATGGTAAAGGGAGGGGATAAAGTACTACTGACCAAAAACTAAACGGTGGAACTTAAAGCGTGACAAGAGAAGTCTCATTAGAGGGAAAATATTAATTAAAGGTACTTGGGATTATGAAAAGAATGTAATAGGTTGTGGGATGCTATGGTTGATTGCACTCTGAAGAGCTACTAATTAAGATTTTGAAAAATGAAAAGGGTGTGTACCATGCCAAAGAAGATTGGTGGTGGGACAAAGAAATCTACGGGAAAAAAAAAACAGAACTGAGAGAGATCATTACAAGGCATTGTATAAGTATAAAGAGGATGAGAATTTGGAGATGTATAAATGTGCTAAAAATACACAAAGAAGGCAGTGAGCGAGAGAGTCTAAAGTGTACAAAGACTTGTATAAGCAATTTAATACAAAGGAAGGAAATAATAGAAAGTCTAGAGGATGTCTTTAGTCAACTAAAGCAATACATAGAGGATCAAAAGTAGTGAACAAAGTGAAGTGTATTAGGGATGGTGAGAAGTGAGGACTTGTTGCAGCTGAATATATCAAAGAGAGATTAAGGAGCCATTTGCACCAGCTGTTAGTGGAGGTAAGACTAGTAGAGAGAACATGATAGTGGTTGGGGAGCTCAGTGACTTTTTGCTTCATTCTGAGTCACTTTAATTATCAGTATATCAAAAGGGAAGAAGTTAATGGAGCATTGAAAATAATGAATTGGGTGGGCAGTTGAACCACATGATTTTTCTAGTGGAGAATTGGAAGTGCATGGGAAAGGAGAGAATTTCATGGTTGATTATATTGTTCAACAATGTCTAAGTAGCAATAAGATGCTAAGTTAGTAGAGAAAGAGTACGTTGATATCCCAAGTTGTGCCAACTATAGTTATTGAGTTGATGAGCTATACATTGAAGTCATGGGAAAATGTGATTGAAAGGAGTCTAAGGCAAGAATTGAGTATATCAAGGGACCAGTCTGGATTCGTGTTGTGTAGTTGTATGGAAACCATCTTTTTGTTAAGGTGCCTAATGGAATGATTTGAGAAAGAAGGATGTTCATATGGTGTTTATCAATTTAGCATATGATGAAGTTCCAAAAGAGGTATTCTTAGAGAATTTTAGAGAAAAAAAGGTTTCCCTTGCATACATCCAAGTTTTAAAAGATCTGTATGTAATGGTGCAGTGACTTGTGTTAGGACACACAAAGGAGACCAATTTTTTTTTTAATTACTATTGGTTTACACCAAGGATCAGTTTTATGCCCAAGCCTATTTGCCTTGCTTAAAAACTGATCTCAGCATTATTTTCTCTATTAACTTTTATATTAGTTGATTGTATTTTGCATCTGTAATTCAGGATTATTTAATTTCTTGTTTAAGGAATTTGCCTATGTTTGGAGGCTTGTTTTGCTGAAGGAATCTGTTTTTCGGGCTTGTCCTTTTTCTCCTTTCTTTGGCTAGAATATTTTTCTCTATTTCATGGTAACTTTTTTTCTGGTAGATGGTGGTTGTACTGTTAGATATGCTCAAGTGTTGATGCATATTTATGTACTCAAATTTTTTTGTTGCTTATTTCTACGTTACTGCAGTAAATGAAGAAATGCTACTTCATTTCTAGCATAGTTTGGGACTGTAGCTGATTTCAACCATATGGTTGACCATTTATTTCGTATCTCTAAACTGTTTCCTTGACCAGTAACTGCTAAGAGTGCCAGCCATTGTTTAAGATATAGCTTGATGAGATGCTTGCTGCTTAATAATTTGTTTTGTGCTTTGTGTTTATTCGATTAATTTTTCAATTTCTATTTTCAGAAAACCCTCTCTTCTTTGGCGCAACCTAGGGCTGTTTCTGTTGCAAATGCACCCTCTACTAGTATTTCTGTTGGGGAATCCCCTTCAATTCATAATCAGAAGACTGATGAAGGTGCTTTTGGTGGCAGTAGTGCTTCCCAATATATTGGAAGGCCAAGCCATAAGGTTCATGATCCTGCTAGAGATCTTTCAATTCAGGTACTCGAGAAATTCTCTCTTGTTACCAAATTTGCCCGGGAAACAACTTCACAACTCTTCCACGAAAATAGTGACTACTTTCTTGCAAACGGGAGGAAGAATGAGCAATCCATTCATGATGGTCCTCCCAAATTGGAATCTAACAACTTGCAAAAGGTTACAAATGATGTTCCTGTACATGATCATCCTCTCAAATCAACATTCAACATCATGCAAAATGTTCCAGATGAAGTTCCTGTACCTGCAGATCCTCTAGAGGTAGAAAGCTTCGTTATGAAATACCTTGTTTGCAGAAAATGTTTTATGTCTGCATTTTGCCCACAATCTGTGAGACGTTTTCTCTCACTTGTATTACTGATATGCAAGTTTCGCTAAATCATAAAAATTACAAATTAACTACGGGTTTCCTTTTTATGAATAATGATGTCTGTGCAACCCTGCTTTGCTATTGGCTTTAGTGCATATCACAACAGTCATCAAATAGATGGTCAGAGTGACACGTGGGGGAATTTCGTCAGCCTTCCTCTGTTTTGTGAATCATGTGGCACTGATGGTCCTTCCACTGCTATTGTTGTGTTGATGTTGGGGGATGTAGACTTGTGGAAAATTATTGGAAGTGTGTCTATCAATTGTAATAATGATAATTGATGCTGAACTACATTTGGTAACTTTGCCTGACCCACTCCCCCCCTCTTCTGAAAAAAAAAACCCGAAAATACCTTCCTAAAATAATTCTTTGTTCATCAAAAAAATCTTTGAAGCCATCTATGCATAGTGGGTCAATCATTATGACAAGATGAATTTAGTGGATCAACAATCCCAAATGGCTGATGAAGAACTTGATGATTAATTTTCAAGTTTTTATCCGACCTACCTTTTTTCCTCTTTTAATGTTTGAAGAACCCATATTGGATTATGCAGAATAGCAGGAAAGGATTCTGTAGAAGACCCCCAAATAATGAGGATTAGTTCTTTGTTTTTGATGAGGATGACACTGCTAATGTTTATAATAGTAGAACTAATTCATGCCAGGCTTACTCTAATTGGGTTTAGGGCCACACACCGCATGATGCTCCCACATTGTTGGGCCTGGGGAGGATTAAGTGTATACAACATTACCCTTGCATTGTAGAGAAGCTGTTAATGTGGTTTAAATACATGATCTTTAGGTCACAATAGAATAATCTTACGATTGCAATGATGCTTGCTCTCTCATTTTATTGGGTTGAGATTATTTAGAATTGAAATTTGTTCTGGGGGATGTTTGAGGCAGACCTGCATTGCTAAACAAAAAGGTTGATGTAGGGAAGATATTGATGGTGAAGTTTTAGTTGTCAATGGGGGAAAGTCTTAGATTGTCTTTTTACTATTTGGGTTCTAAACTGCTTCTTTGCAATGTAGAGATAATACTAGGTAAATCTAACCCTCCCTAAACCCCATGATATAGGAGCGTTATGCATTGGATTACTCCTCTTCTTGCTTTCTAAGCTATGAGTATTGAGGGAGCTATGTTATATGGATGAGGACCAAAGTCTGTGTTGGATGAGGGCCAGAGAGTCCTATTCTTAGATGGTTATTTTTATTGCTTACTTAGTAATCTTTTCTAAGTTCTTTGCAAATGATGGCTTCATCAGATATTCACAGATGTCGGGAGATGAGTGTTAAGTTTACTTATTAGAGGAAAAATAAGTCCTCTATTATTCATTTACTTCTTGGGTAAATGAATAGTGATTTTACTTAAATAAGAAGTAGACTCATCAAAATCGTGCTGTCTAAACGGTCCGGTCCGACCACTTAAAAGTTTTATAAGGTATGGTCAGGATATGAGTATCATTGATGAGGACCAAAGTCTGTGTTGGATGAGGGCCAGAGAGTCCTATTCTTAGATGGTTATTTGTAAATGAGTAGTAAAGTAATAAATTGGGTGATTGTTTTAAGTATCTTGGGTCAATGGTTTAGAATGATTGGTTGATTTATGATATATTACCTTGTGGAATCAAAACAGGTTAGATGAAGTTGAGAAGTACTTTAACAATCCTATATGATCAGAGATTACTGCTCAAACTCAAAGGACAATATTATAAGGCAATTATTAGGCCAACCATGTTTTATTGAGTCGAGTTTTGGATGATTTAGTAACAACATTGTCAAAAATGGCAGACGGAGCTGATGTTAAGATGTATGCGTGGTTGCACAATGAGAGGTTCTATGTGATACAAGGGATAGTTGCGGTGACAGCTATGGAAGATGAAATTCGGAAGACATGTTTGAAGTGGGTTGGTCATGTGAAGCAAAAATCATCAAGTTTATATGTAAGGTTAATTTTGGGGTTGGGAGAGGCTCATTATAGGAGATCCAGAGTAAACCGGGGAAAAGTTTGAAAGAAACCACAAAACATGATCTTGCACATTTGGAGCTAGGAGATAAAATTCAAACACCAAAGCTGAGTAGCAGCATATAGTCCATGTATCCAACCCCACTTAGTGTTAAAAGGATTTGTTTAGTTTGGTTTGGTTTATCCATTTCTTGGGTGATCCTTGCTCTCCTGCACTGTAGATCTCTTCAAAATCATCCTAGGAACAAACTAGCAATAAATAAATAAATAAACTTGACTGAACAAGTAGTTGGATAGCTGCAATGTTTTTATTTGGAATTTTGTTTGGTTTTTCTATCTTGTGTTTGGCCCAAGTATTAATGTTTGTTTGGTTTTGCTGTAAAGTCATTATTAGTATCTTTTATGGAAGCTGTTATTAATGTTTTAAATTTGATGGACAGTTCGACCAGTTGGCCGTAGTTTGGGGAAAACCACGTCAGCCTCCCTTGGCAACTAAAGAGGTAAAGACAGTTCTGGAAAGAAATTGCAATCTTTAGATGCTTCATATTATTATGATTGAGTCCTAGCATGGATGAAAATATCGATATTGATTACAGCCATATCGGTATCGGATTTATCGAATAATATGTATTGTATCAGATATATTGGAAGAAAAATATTTTTAAAAATCGTAAATGGACCGAACAATATCGGCCGATGTCTTGAACATCGGCCAATACATCACAATATAATGTTGATACAAAAATATATTGTGATGATATCGTAATATCAGAAAACATTGGTATAAGGGTTCCTATTATCGATTTATATTGGCCAATATTTTTATCTAAGGTCTCTAGTCTAGATTGTAATAGACAGTTTTATTGATATATCTCTCTTGCATCACATAGTAGTTGGTCCCCCTACCTAAAAAGAAAAAAGAAAAAGAGATTATTCAATAGCCAAATTGGGTTGCAACATTATTAAGGTAGTTTTCATGACCCATAGGATCAGAAACATTATTAAGGTTAGTTTGATGTGCAAATTAGAAATTAAAACGTTACAGCTCTAATGAAACAAAATTTGGTTAGTTTTACTATTCTTTTGCATGAAGTAGCCAAAAATAACAATTCCAGTCACCAATAGGATGGGTTGTCGACTTTAGGCAAGGTTTTGGGTCATGTGATTCAATCATCAGTCACATATAATTGTCATTTGTTCTCTCAGCCGGTGTTGCCTGTCATTCTCTCTGGTGATGATTGTTAGTTAATTGCCAGAGCTTTAGTCAATTGCAGTCATTGATCATCAGCCCAGTCAATATCCGGTGTTGGTTGTCAATCACTGGTTGGCTAGCATTGGCATTTAGCTGCTATTCTGTGGCTGGTCAGTTGCTTACAATGGTTGCTAGTCATGAGCTGATCATTGATCACCAGTCCAAGTAGTAGTTGATGCCTTTGATTGTTTGTCATTCTCTATAGTCAAGAGTCAGGTATTGTTCATCAATTGTAAGCATTGGTTGTCTGTTTGGTATCATTCCGAGAAATTAGGCATCAGTACTTATGTGTGGCTGTGGGAAACATCTTTTAATTTATCATTCCAAATTACAATCAGTACTTTTTATACTCTTCTATTACTAGGTTTGGATTTGTTTTGTAGTGGGCCACTTTCCTGGATTCTGAGGGGCGAGTTATGGATGCAAAAGCTTTGAAAAAAAGAGTATTTTATGGTGGAGTTGAGCATGAATTGCGGAAAGAGGTCTGTGTCTGATGGGTGAGGAATTTTCTCATGCCTTTTGGTTTATTCCAGTGCTCCTTCTAATCACCAAATTATGGTGACAGGTTTGGCCATTCCTATTGGGATCCCATGAATATGATTCAACATATGCCGAGCGAGAGTATCTTCGCTCAGTGAAGAAAAAAGATTATGAGAATATAAAGGGCCAGTGGCAGGTCGCTAATTCATCTAATATGGATTATTATATGCTAATTTATCAAGTTCATTACATGACCATCCTTAGTAGGATTTAAAGCGGCATTGTAATTATCGTTCACATGCACGCGTGTGTGTGTAAGTGCATGATGTGGTTATCCCCATGTGGAGCAGCTAATAAAATTTTCATGTGGTTGACTGCAAGTTTTCAGGAGAAATTATTGTTTTTTTCTGATTAATGCATTGCTGTTGGATGTGTTTATCTGATGTGCTTTTCATTTGCATTGTTGCATTCAATTTCAAGTTATTTGTTTGTTCTATTCTTGAATTTTATTCTCTTACAGATTTACAGCAATGATTTGCTTATTTGGTTCAGTGTTACCCTTTTACAAGTAGGTGTTATAGCCGCCCAAAGGTGAGCTTAGGTGCAATAGTAGGTTTTCATGTGACCTAGCAGTCACATGTTCAAACCACAAAAAACATTTTATAGGTATTGTTGTGTACATCTGACCCTTCCAAACCAGGTGATATGAGATTCTCATACACTTGGTCGTCCTTTTTATTGTTTCAAGTTGCATTGTTGCCTCTAAGGGTCAGCTGTTTTACAGCTGCTTCTTGGAAAAAGTTAGCTTCTTATTTTTCCTATTAGTGCTAGTGACAGGATTATGTTTAATCTGCACTATTTAGCATTTCTTCAATGACTTAAGGCTGTTTGTTGTCACCTTTTCTTGTGTTACAAAGTGTTTTTTAGGCCTTTGATATCTCTGTTATCTGTATTATTCTGTCTGGCTTGACATATAAATCTATTTTTGTCCCTGCAGAGTATATCACCTGAGCAGGCAAAGAGATTTACGAAGTTTAAAGAGAGGAAAGGGCTCATTGAGAAGGATGTGGTATGTTGGTTTTAGCAAGATACTCTAACCCTTCAAGTTACATTTCATTACGTTGCAATGAAAAAGCTATTCTAACTTTAAAACCATTGTTATGATATTTGGCAAGGTAAGGACTGATAGAACAATATATTTCTACGATGGGGAGGACAATCAAAATGTCAATCTTCTTCATGATATACTGCTGACGTATTCATTCTACAATTTCGATCTTGGATACTGTCAGGTAATTTTTTCTTATTTTTGGTACATACGATTAGAGTTTCTGTAGAAAATGAGATTTTATTGTATAGAACTTGCACTGTGCCCTCGCTAATTTTTCTCTTTGATGGATGCGGCATCTTCTTTTCTATGATTTATCATTCTTGCAATAGATAAACTGAAACTTTCAATAATGATGTTAGAATGTGCGGGAGCTTATGTGGCCATGTCTTCACTGGTAGGGGAGGGCATTATTCTTGGTCTGTGGTGTGTGAGGTTGCATGCTTCTTTGTTCATGACAGCAGATGGATTTTGTTTATGTAACTCTCATATTAATGACAGACCTGTTATGGCCATGAAGAAGATATTCAGCTGTTCAACCTCTATAAATACAATTTCATCAGCAAGTTACACACACGCACACTCACAATTGCATATCAGTGAAAATATTATGTATTATTGAAGTGCGGATGAAATATATGCTATTTGCTAAATTGATGTTTTCTGTAAAATGATTTTCAGGGTGTTTGGAATCTATAAATTTGGCATGTATTTATTAACTGGTAGTGGTGCAGTTGAGGAGCTTTTTTTCTTGGAGGCATTTTGTTGGACTTTTAACTAAGTTTGCAAAGCAAGCTGTGGGCACCTGTTCACAATTTCATGTCTATTTGAAGTTCTTATAAGGATGCTAAGGCCATGTGAGCTTTGGAGAGAGGAAAAAATGAGGATGATATAGTTTTAGAAATAGCTGTTTAGAACAAATTTTTGCCTTAACCTTTTCATTCATGCCTTGGAGTTCGAAACATATCCTAAGAACCAAAGCTATAAATCCTTTGTTCTGAGAGATACTGAATGTTGACTTGCATTGGAAAATTGTTTTGTATATGACATATGTCTAATGTCTTTCTTTTCCTGCTGTGCCATGCTGACCAAGACTTGGCTAACTCATAGGGTATGAGTGACCTTTTGTCTCCAATATTGTATGTGATGGAGGATGAATCTGAAGCATTTTGGTGTTTCTGTGCGCTTATGGAACGACTCGGCCCTAATTTTAATCGTGATCAAAATGGGATGCACGCTCAGCTCTTTGCACTGTCAAAGGTCTCTCCCTCTCTCTCTTGTGTGTTTTCGAGACCTGTTACAGTCATTCCACTGGTTTGGCTCCCCTATCATTTCGAGGGCCAGATTGATTGATAAAAAACGGAAGGTGGAGATTAGAAAAAAATCATCAAAATTCAAAACACAATTAATCTTTACCATTTTTTTGTCAATCAATCTGATCCGACAAAGAAGCCTAATTGTATGAGAACCATAACAGGTCCCCTGTGTTTTCTGGATGGTTGTTAGCTCCCCCTTCCTCAATCTCCTCTATTTTCAGTTGGCTCTGTGAGTGTGTGTTCTTGTGTGCACATCCGTAACAAATAGGGCCGTGCCATGATTGTAGAAATGCCAGGATTAACTTCTCACCCCTTTGACGTATTGGATGGGAATCAATTTTTTAAAAATAAGGAAAGGATCCCACTGAAAGTTGATATATTCTATACTTGTCACAAGCCTAATAATATTATTTACATTTTGTTTAGCCACCATTGATTTGTGCTCAGGTAACTATCTAAAATTTACCATCTTAATTTCATTTTATTTTCCATTTAATTTTGGGCTTAACATTTTATTTATTTATTTTCTAATCAAACAAGGACCGGTGGTTATTTTTTATTGAAAGTGCACACCACATGCTATAAATCATAAATTGTCATTTCAATGAGAAGTCTGAATGCAAGTGAGGTCTGGTGAATCCAATCATAGGCAGTTAAGTGGAAAAATAATAGAAGTGGTGGTTATGAAAAAAAATAAAAAAAAAAAGAGAGAAGTTGATGTTAAGCTTAAGAAAACCCATCATATTATGTAAATCCGAAGGTCAGTTTTTATGCTCTGCATTTTAATGGCATCTCACAGTTTCATGTATCTGAAACCTTGAAAATAAATCCTTTTTTTTTTGTTTAAAAAATAAGCCCTTTTTCTTTCATGTCCGGATTATGACTTTCAGAGGGAAGATAAAGGAAGTGGGTTGGAGAAATTACAAGCAAACTAGTTGTTTTAATTTACTGAAGCATATTATTATATGCCATCGCATATAGCTAAAGTGGACTTCAAAATTTTCATGGGGCTTTTTGCTGCTGCTTCAACACGGTGCCTAGGTGTGTGACGACAAGATTGCCCTGTTATCTGCCGAAGTTGACAAATTTAAACCTCAGAAACAGCTTCTTTTGCAGTGACATGGTAGTAAAGTTGTGTATCTTTGACCTTTTTAAACCCTAGGATATGCAAACCTCATTTGCTGAGTCGTCCTTTTCTGCTGCATTAAACATCAAAATGCACCATGCTACTCTATAGTTTGATTATCTGATTGAAATGCTGCTTTTTCAAGCTTTTTTTTTTTTTCTCTTTTGCACATGGCTGAATTTTACCAAGTCGGAAGAAAATACTTCAGAAAATGCTTTGTCTTCAAGCTTAGTAATTATCATGATTTCTGAATTAATCTTTATTACTGTGTTTTTAGCTGGTAGAGATACTGGACCGCCCCCTGCACAACTATTTTAAGCAGAACGACTGCTTGAACTATTTCTTCTGCTTCCGGTGGATTCTTATACAATTCAAGAGGCAAGTGACACCGTTTTGATAAGATTTATAAATGCATTCGTCTTTCTTCCTTAAATAATACCTAATTCACCTTGTCATGTCTTGTGCTCCTTCGTTCATGGCAATCTTATTGCCCATCCATCTCCCACCTTTATGTTGAATAAAAATTCAATGGTGAAGATTTTAAAATATAAAATTCTGTATATAGTATTTTTTTTGAAAGATTTTTTATAATATTAACATTCATTAAATATTTAATCTAACAGCAAAAAAATTTTAAAACAACTATTTAGGTATTGTTTAAAAAAAATTTAGATCTCACCTATGGATGAGATGAAGACATACTCACCATCCCCTGATCTGTCAGTCGGAGGGGAGTGGTTTTCCATATTTGATTTTCTCATAAAATTCTTGTTTTAACTTTTTTGATGTTCCTGCTCACGATTATTTATCTAAAGGCGATTGCCAATCTGTCTAAATTTGGGTCCTAAAAACATAAGAGTATTCATCCGGAGCTGCTCACGATGCCTATTATTTGGATGCTTGAGAAGTTTTAGGTTTTTTTTTTTCCTTTTTCTGATCGTCTCTCTGCATCGGCCCCAAACGGCACTGTATCTGCTTGCCTCAGCCTGATTGGACGATATTTGACAGGGAACTCAAGTACGAGGAGACGATGAGATTATGGGAGGTTTTGTGGACGCACTATCTATCCGAGCACCTCCACCTATACGTATGCATTGCGATCCTCAAGAGGCATCGCAGCAAGATAATAGGGGAGCAGATGGATTTCGACACCCTCTTGAAGTTCACGAATCAGCTGAGCGGCCACATAGACCTCGAAGCATCCCTTCGGGAAGCGGAGGCGCTGTGCCTTTGTGCCGGTGAGAATGGGGCGGCCTGCATTCCTCCTGGAACTCCGCCCTCTTTGCCAACCGAGGATGGCCTCCTCACCTCTCAACTCGAGGACGAAGTATTGTGAGTCCTTTCATCAGGCAAGTAAATAGCTCTATTTTCTGTTGTTTGATTGGCTGTTTTATCTTTTGGTCTTGGCATTTTATCGCAATCAATCTTGGGCAACCATTTTGTATGAATTCAGTCTTCATCCGTTGTGATTATTATCATGTCCTGACTATGATAATTTTCTGCCAAATAATCCAAGGCCCCGTCTGGTTGGGCTGAATAAATTATAATTACAAATTTAGGGGTAATTTTAGTTTTATTGTTTGGTGTCAAACGAAGTTGGAATTTTAATTATATGTTTTAATTTCTTAAATTCTTAGTGTAGGGCAATGTTCTAAATTTTTAGTGGAGTGAAGAATTATTTATTAATTAGGTAAGATAAAATCGTATAAAATGAGATTTAATCAATATCATACCTAAAATAGATATAATTTTAAATTAATTTTATCATTTCAATTTAAAATTTTATAATTTTTGCTTTTTTTATTCTTTTATTCAACTACAACGGACATGTCTGTTCTTATATAAAAAGAAACGATTAGAAACATCTGAAAGATATTTGAACTCTTAGATAACGGGGCGTCCATCCATCCCTAATCTTGTACAGGTCAGTTAACACGAACAGATATAAAATGCCATATCATCCAAAAATATCTCCTACGACATTCATTATCGACCACCATTTCCTATAAAGATTGGTCTCATGATCGAACTACCGACTCAACTTTCCGAATCAAAAATCTACTCAGTAGCATAATTCAAAAATCACAAGAGAAATTCGCCCCAACTTTAAGCTCGTTAGTCGACAAAATAAGCAGTAAAGATTGAAATATCAACAGATATATATATTATTAATAGGCCAATGATACTGTAATAAAATCACGATATTACTGTATTGACGATTTACTCATTAGTAGAAATTTTCCGACCAAGTTTCGATTTGAAAACAAAAATAAATATTGCATAGCGAGAGCTTTATATATCATGCTATATTTTCCTTATTATCGGCATCCACAATCAACACCCCCTCGGCTATGACACCAAAATCAACAATTCTCATGGGCTAGCTTGTTAGTATCCAACACATGCCGAACTATTTTATTATTTTTGCATATTTCAAACACGCTGAATTTTTTTTTAATTGTTTTTTTTAATTAAATTCTAAATATAAATTAAAAAATGCAGCCATTTTGCAGTTCAAAAATAATTCAAAACTACAGCCTTTGTTGTCTTCTTATTTGCTTCCCATGGGATGAGACATATTACAGCACAACATTTTATTGACTCAATGGCTCACTAATTCCTATATTTTTTAACAAGGAAGCAAAAAATATGCACTTTTATAGTTAATTTAATAAACAATACTGTTGTTGGTCAATTATATTCTCATATCTATAAATAAATTACGAATTTTAATTAACATATTCCAAACGTATCATATCCTTATTTAAAAAAATATATATCACCTTGTAGTTGTCTGAGGACTAATGTCCATGCTTCTTAGCCCATGGCATTGGTGGATACCAGCAAGTTTTTGCAGATGTGCTAGATTAGAAGGGATGAAAGGGGAATGGATGAGGGTCAGAAGAAGAATCCACTGACCTGTTTGTGCCGACTCGATTTTCTTCTGAGTCATGTCTCCCTTCTTTCTTCGATTGCCAAACGATGCTTTTTGAGAATGTAAACAATTTTACTCCGGATGCTAGTTGAAATAAACCTTCTGTTACTAGCAAATCCAATCAAGTTCACACTTGTATTTTTCTGTCTTTTTTACTTGACTCGAACTTCCCAACTCCCGTTCGATGGCAAAATTTCAACAATGCAACAAAAAAGCCACAAACAGATTCATCATCACAAGCAAAAACAAAAGACGACTGATCTTAGTCGGTGATTTCTCCTTCTTCCTCCTCGTATTTCCCCATTTCCTCAGCCAGAGACAAAGATTGGTCTTCAACCACCTCACCCCCAGATCCAGCAGCTTCTTTTACGATGACCTTCGGGTACTTCAATGGCTTCTTCTCAGGCCAATCTTTGAAGAATGAATTCATAACCATGAACCTAAAAGCCTGCAATATGCGGCTCTTGTCTCTCCTTACATCTGCACTTAGAAGCTTTTGAAGAAGGGTAGGCTTCCTTAAGCTTGCAGGAGTGTTTAATGGTAATGTATCTGCCTTCTCTACCCTTTCTCTCTTCTTGAACCGCTGCCGCTGTTTATCAAATGGCCGCCGCTCAGCCGACCCCCTCTTCTCAGAAGACTGATCGTTATGGTCAAATCTTCCCCTTTTATTATGCCGGTTAAGGAACCGGTCATTTTTATTGAAAGGCCTTCTCTTCTGACCCACCAAATCTGATAGATAGTAGGATGGAATTTCAGGAACTTCAAAACCTAACTCAGCTTGTTTTGCCAATATTTCCTTCAGTTGCTGCAGGAAAACAAATAATTTAGAAATTAAAAGAAAATAATGGAGTATGAATGTTTATGAATATTTTGATTGCAACACATCTAGTTTCCTGCATAAATGCATTCAAATTGAAACAATGTGTGAGCACCGTAGAATAAATCATTGGGCCCTATAGATACCGGTATTTTTCGATACTGTCACAAAATCACGATATCTTTATATTAGCAATATATTGATATATTGTTGATATTTCCTGTTAGGACCAGATTCGGAAAAAAAAATGCTGGGAAAATAAAAGATTTCTGACCATTTTCTTATCCTATAAAAAAATAAACCAATTATGCCTGATATTGACAAATAGCGCCTGATATGGGCAATACCAACACAGCTGAGAAGGATACTGATATTTTCGTCCATAATGGATGTGGAACCAAGAGGGGGGATATGATAAAAAGTCATTTTTTTCCATATTAAAGACTGTCAGCAGAAAGATTAACTTAGTTAGAGCCAGAAGAAGAGATAAGTCAGAAAAGAAGAAGCAAGGCTGACAATGGGGGAGAAAGAGGAGGAAAACGAGAAGGAAGGGGGAAGAAGAAACAAGTGAGAGAGAGAAACAATTAGATAACAACTATACTCATTATATTATTTATCCATAACTATTAAAATTATGGTCATTATATAGAGACACCTAACTTTTAGGTTAATTATGAATCAAACATAATTTCTTAATTAGCAACGACCTAAAATAAAAAAAAATAGAAATAAGATATAATTTTTCATTGATATTCAAGAGGCCATACAAATTATAAAATTTTCGAAATTCCAAAGAACAAGTCATCAAGCAATTTTCATCACAAGGTCACTAGACTTGTAGCCATCAATCTATTTCCTTTTAATCATCCTCTTCCTCCTCTACTTTTATTATTCTAAAACTCGAAGACTTTACACTGGCTCTCTAGAATTCGAGGCCTTAGGTTTTCATTTAAGATGTGTTGTTTGCTACTTCAACAAAGAGCAAAAATAATGAAGATAGTGATTTTGTGCGGTACGAATGAAATAGTAGAGAGAGGGGGGTTGTCTCGCATAGATTGTGGTGATAAAAGGAAAACTCATAGCAATGGAGTATAAAATTCTAATTTTTATGGCTAGGAATATTTTAACAAAAAATTATTTTAAACAAGTGGGCGCCTAAACTCTTGCTTGCCTTCTTTCAGGCGCTTGCCCCTCCATTTCGCCTCACCAAAACATCAGCCAGGCATTCGTGCCTCGCCTCGCCTCGCCCAGTGCCTAGAACGCCTTTGACAGCACTACAACTATTGCCTAAGGACTATATACAATGTGTTTGTTACCAAGTATCATAATCATAATCTATCATTAAATTTACAAGTCATTTTAGGATTACATACAAAAACCAAATGCCATCTCCAAGTATCCACTTCATGTTTCTGTTTACAGATGTCAAATAGACAAATTTACCTGACGCCGAATTTTCACATCATTGTCCACAGCCTCTGAATTTGTATGCCGATGTGCCAGCTTCTGCAGTACACAGGACAAATTATCTGACATGCAAAATTTACCTAAACAGTCTGAAATTCAGATATACTGCATGTAAACCTTTTCAACATTGGAGCTAGTTGGATAATTTTTCCTGCGTTCTTCGCGCCACTGTTGGACCTCTTTTTCCGTGTAATGCATAGCAAGTGATCTTGATTATAAAAGAGAGAAATGAAGCAGTCAGATAGAAGTTCTTGCTTAAAAAAAACCCCTAAATAACTACTTCAAAATGAAGATTAAATGAGAGAAACATAAGACAATTACTTCCGCCTTCCACCCTTGGGTTGGTTTACGGAACTATCAAGACCAGAATTTCCCGCTCTATCCTTCCCGGGGCCTGTTTGGAAAGAAGCAATGGAAAAATAAATAACGTAGAAAAAGGATATTTTATCCACAATATCTAGGTTTAGATTTCATCCACTGATATGATATGAATTGGCATCAGGGGGGCCCCTAATACCGATATTTTTCAATATCACAATAATATCGCAACATATTTTTCTATTAGCTGATGCCACTCTATTAAATTATGAGTTTCAAAAACTTTAGTTCTTTGAATATATCTGATACCGATACGTATTGTCCAATATATCCGATACTAATATGACTGCAACAAATACCGATATTTTCATCCATGATTTAGTCATAACCAAATGCCTCTTTGTTTCCAAAAAAAATGTTCTCCCCTCTTGTTGAGAAAAGGATTTTCGAAGAACTTCATGATGTTGTATATCATGTAGCACTTACTAGGCAACAGCAGTTTCAACCCCCCCCCCCCCCCAAAAAAAAAGACTTTCGAGACTTGCAATCAAAAGAAAAAACTGAATTTCTGGGACTAAACAGTAAACAGGGTCTAAGATTTCTATAATGCCAAGAATAAAGTTGATGCTCAAGATAAAAAAAGTTTTGCAGTTGCAGTAGCTCAGTGGAGGCTACCCATTTCCCCAAGCCATTGGACTAGGTCTATCGCCCGACTCCCTCTCAAAACTTTTACCTCTAGATGAAAAAATGAAACCACATTTCGACCATATGTTTCCAGCATTTCAACAGATGGCAAAACAATATCAGATGAACTAATGATGAGCCAGCTATTACTCTCCATAGAGTGGTGGCAAGGTCCATCTTTAACACAGTTACATTCCATTTTCTAGTCTGGCAAGTCCATGAAGCTTGAGCAGATAAAACTTGTCTCTATTTTTGACAACAAATAATGAAGACAGGTAATTGAAATGTTTGATCACTGCTTCAATTAGTCAATGAAAAGGAAAACTGCAGACACTCCAAGGATGGGCACATTTCACCATTGACAACTTATGCTTTTGTCATTGTTACTTCCGATTCTACATAAAAGCTAAAATAATCACAATGCTACGGCCATAGAAGTACTGACCTTTCCCTCCACTTTGATTAGGAAACTTATGATTTCCCTTCACATTGTGGACATGATGCATTTGGGTCTTTTGAAACCTATCCAGATGAAAAATATGCACTGAAATCAGACAAATAGACTAATTGTATTACAAGCAAAATATGAGATAAAACAGTGTCACTTAAAACATGCCTCCAGTTTGATGCTTGACTTTTTGGATCCCTTTTGAATTTTTTATTTTGATCATGGCCAGAAGCTGAAATATGCATCCCATCCTTTGTAGCACTATTTCCCTGCATCAATGTTAACAAATATTTTTAATGATGGTTAGGCCACATTAATCACCAATATATGCTACGAATTGTCCCTGGTATTCATTTCTTGAAGTTTATATAAGCATAATTTTGGCAATGAGTATAGAAAAGCAAAGAAAAGGAGAAATACAGATAATGGCCCCTAGGAATTTTTCCATTTTGTAGTAGCTACAGTGAGGGGAAGTTACTGGGAATTGCACCCAATCATATGAGCCTGAGCAAGTGATGCCCAACACCAAGCTACCCTTGATGTGCAGGTTGGACAGGTAAATATCACACAATCTCCTTCTAACAGCCTAACATATACTCGAGAGGCAGACCTAACAAATGCCAAGGTGAGACACCTGTCTTGCCACCATTCAGTTTCAAAAGCAAGTTTGGTAACGTTTTAATAAAATCATAAAAAGAAAGACAATATATATTAGCATAGCATGCAGCTCCAGTAAATCAAGCTACATTTGAAATAGGTGTTTTAAACGAAACTAATTACAACACGGGAGCATTCCGGAGACCATTCCAGAGACTTACACAATAACTTTAAGTTAAATTTAACTAGTATAAAAACCGCTCCGTTAAAAGCCTTCCATGTAGCCATGAGCAACAGCCTCTTCACGGTCAAAATGTATGTGTTGGAACCAAAATTATCCCACATGAGTTGCTATTTAACCAAAGTTTAATTCACAGAACCCAATATTTACCACATTTTAACTCAAAAAAACTAATGTCAACCAAATTGTTACAACATTAATCAAATGTAAGCAAAACAAAAGGGGGGAAAGAAAATAAAGCTGCCCTTTGAATGACCGGTGCAGCACTTAGCGTCACCAACGCCTTTGGACCCACTAAGTCAGCCGAACCTTTACACTTGAACACAAGCTAACTGATTTGGAAGTGAGATAAGAGTAATAAGAAACAAACTCAAAAGCAAAAAGAAGACAATGTGGAAGAATGTAGAGATTGTAGTGGTTGTGAACTCTTTTCTCGGTTCCTCACAAAATGAAGTCCTCTCCCCTTTATAGTGGAGCTTCTTCCATCTACCTCTTTAATCAATGGTCAAGACTATTCCACATAGATGGTCAAGATTTAGCTTTTAAATTTCTCATAGGATATTCTACCTAGATACTTCTTCTAGAATATTTGTCTCCTCCTAAATTTCTCTCCTATAATATTTAGATAATTACAATGGAAATTTCTCTACTCGATAATATTCTATCCTATTTTAGATGATTTTAGTATATATGATAATATTCCCGCAATATTGTACAAGTCTAGAGTTGTACAAATTTACGGTTCGAGTACTAAGATGGGTTAACTTCTAGGTTCATGCTTGGGAATGCTTCATCGATGACATTCTGCCCCAGCTGAGTCCTTGACATCCTTGTCAAGCTTGCTGCTTCGAAACCTCTCAATGGTGTTTTGGAGCTGCCATAAATCTTCCCTGTGTTCTCAACCTACCATGCTATTAAGTAATCCCTTCCATCGTACCAGATACTCAGCATAGTTGAGGACACCATGTTGCCTCAAAATGCAATCTACAATCATCTCCTTGACCTCCTTATCGTACAAAGTCACGATCATGGGTGCAGCTATATGTGACTTATCTCTGCTAGGATCTTCCATGTCCGCATGATATGGCTTGAGAAAGCCTACGTGAGAGACTGGGCAAATGCAAAGTTTCACTGGCAACTTCACTTGATAGGACACCTTCCCCACCTTCACAATAAGACGCGATCCTTCATAGCGTCGTACTAACTCTTTATGTACTTGTCTGAAAACCTTAATTTGCCGAGGTAGTAGTTTTACAATTACTCAGTCTCCCACTTTGAACTCCAAAGGCCTCCAATACAAGTCCACCCAATTCTTCATATGCTCATTCCATCCCTGGCAAACTTATAGGCCGAAGGGCTAGTATCTATAGATTCCATCACTACTGTTTGAGAGGAGAGAGGTCGATGCCCTAGAACAATCTCAAATGGGCTTCGTTGCGTTGCCTTACTCCTTTGCATGTTATAGTAGAATAGGATTCTATCAAGTAGTTTGGCCCAATCCCGCTGATTAGCGCCAACAAAATGCCTCAGGTACAACTCTAATAAGCTATTCATCCATTGCTTGGCCATATGTTTGCATGTGAAAGCTCGTAAAAAATGAAGATCACAACCCATGAGCGTGAAAAGCTCCCTCGAAAGCTTCTTTGTGAAGCAAGGGTCGCAATCACTAACGATACTCTGAGGAAGACCCAAATATTTCACCAAATTTTTTTAAGAATAGGCAGGGGGCCTCCTCAACTTTGTAGTCCTGAAGGGCGGGAATAAAAGTATCATACTTAGAGAACCAATCCACTACCACCATGATGGAATCGCTCCCATCCAATTTGGGGAGTACTAAAATAAAGTCCATATTGATACTTTCCTAAGGTTGCTCTAGAATTAAAGGGGGCTCTAATAAGCCCGCGGGCTATCTTTGTCCCATCTTATTTTGTTGGCAGACGAGACAAGTCTGCACATAGCTCTCCATGTCATCCAGCATTTGAGACCAATAGTACACCTCCTCTATTAGTGACATTATGCACTACATCCTAGATGTCCGGCCCCCTATGAGTCATGACATTCTTTCATTGACTCCCTATGACGATTCCCCCACTTGGGTACGTAAATGAGATTTCTTACAGTGTAGAGTAGCCCATCACTCTCCCAAAATTAGTGAGTCTTACCCTCCTTATCCATCTCTACTAATCTCGTGGCTGATAGGTCATGTGTCAATCTCAACTTGACACAGTCAAGTACATCGCATAGGGGTTAACTCATGGCTGCAAGAGTGACTTTACGACTTAAAACATCCATGACAACATTAGCCTAACCCAACTTGTAGACCATATTATAATCAAACTTGGCCAAGAAGCCTACCGATGAGCTTGCTTATGACTTTATTTTGTTACTGAAAGTAACTGGTCGCCACATTGTTTGTCCAACCGATAAACTTCTAAGCAAATAGTGTCCCCAAACCCGCAAGCTATGTATAACGACGGTCATTTCCTTGTTGTGTATAGAGTATTGCCTTTCCATGTCATTCAGCTCGTGGCTTTCGTAAACGATAGGATATTCACCTCGCAATAGCATCCCACCAATGGCAAAGTCAAAAGCATCTGAATGAACCTCAAAAGGTTTGGAGTTGTTGGATAATACAAGGGTCATTTCCTACATCACTGCATGCTTCAAGTTATCGGATGTGTCTTGATAGGCTTACGTCCACTACCAAGTTGTATTCTTTTTCAATAGACTTATGTAGGGATTGGCCCTTGCCAAATAGCCATAAATGAAATGCCTATAATAGTTCACTAAGTCTAGGAATGACCATAGCTCAGAGATCTTCTTATGTGGCCCCCATTCTTTGATAGCCTGAACCTTGGCCTCGTCCATGTAAGTCTTTCCTCCTCATACATGGTGTCCCAAGAACATCACCTCATCTTGGGCATACGAGCATTCCTCCAATTTAACGTAGAGCTCATTGTCACATAGCACCTAAAAGAGCTGCCTCAAATGCTCTACATGGTCTTGTAGAGATTCATTATACACCACGATGTCATCCAAATATACAACAACAAATTGGTTCAAGAAGGGGCGGAAGATTATGTTTATCAATGTGCAAAAAGTAGCCAAAGCGTTAGTGAAGCCAAAAGACATGATTAAGGACTCAAAAGATCCATACTTTGTGACACATGCCATCTTCGGTAGATCTCTCTCTACAATTCGTACTTGTTAGTACTATAATTGCAAGTGTCGCCTAGAGAACCACCGCACTCTTCCAAGCAGATTGAATATATCCTCCACCAACGGGATCAAGTACTTTTCTTCATAGTCATCTCGTCGAGTGCCCGGTAGTCAATACACATACGAAGACTTCCATCATGCTTCTTTCGGAATAATACCAAGGCACCAAAGGGGCTTTAAAAGGCCAAATAAATTTAGGATTAAGCAACTCTTTAAATTGCCTTCTCAGCTCTTCCAACTTCGGTAAAGCCATGCAACAAGGTCCCATGGCTGGCAGCTTGGTTCCGAGCTTTAGCTCGATTAGATGGTCAACTTCTCACCTAGGTCGGAGTTTCATCGATAGGTCCGATAGCATCACCTCGTTTAATTTTTCGAGCACTCCCGTGATATCCCTAGGTACCTCAAAAGAGTTTTGCACGTTCAGATCCTCCTTCCATACTTGTATTAACCGGCCTATGTGGTGCTATTATGCTTTACATGATAGAGCCAACAATATCCAAGCTCCAACCTTCTCCCGTTTAATGGGCACAATATAAGACTGGTACCCCATCGAGATCTACTTAGTATTGTCGCCTGGGAAGGATAGAGGCATGCTATACTTGCGATCTCCATGCCTAGCACCATCTAGTAATCATCCATCAGCACCACCGTTAATTAAGTCCGCGGTGCCCTTCCACTCTCCCATGTGAATGTGGATACCATCCGTAACACCTAGGATAGTTATGATGAAAAGTTGGCAGCCTTCATCCAACATGGCTCCTTCGTGTATTGTAATTCTAGCCTAGTGGCTTCACTTGCAGCCAGGAAGTTATGTGAAGTTCCCTAGTCAATCAATGCCTTAGTGATTGCTCCATTCTCCTTGGTCTCCATAAACATCAAGACTTTTTCAGACTAGTCCTTCTTCTTTAGGGCTTCAACGATTTTTGCCTCTACATAGACCTTCTAGAGATTGAGTTTAAAAACTACATCAGTCTCACGCATGTTTCTTCCTGCATCTTTTCCTCAGAAATTGAGACTAAGGCATTGAGTTGCTTCCATTTAGGACAGTCCCAATAAAGGAAGCACTCCAATTGTCAAAACTTACGCAGTTTCTTGTTCTCGATGCCAGACTTCCCCTTGTCCTTCTCTTTACCCTTGTCTCCCTAAGAAGGTGGCTAGCCCCCCTTGTAGTGGGGTTTGTGTCCCCCAACTATGTTGGATCCATCCATTTTTTGCTTGTCCTTCATGTCACATAGAAACTCTATGTGACGCTACCACCACTATAGCCAAAGCAAGATCTTGAACATTCCTCCATTTTAACTCTTACTCCGCCCATCTTTGTAAGCCATCAATAAAGTAGAATATGCAGTTCTTTTTCGTCATGTCAAGGATCTCTAGCATCAAAGTGAAATACTCCTTGATATAGTCTTTGATGGCTCCAGTGTGCTTAAGGCCACGCAGCTTCTTCATGGCCATATCCTTAGTAGTCCCCAGATAGAAGTGGCATTTGAGTTCCCTCTTGAACTCAGCCCATGTATTTAGGATGTATACACCCCGTTCAATATCACCATGGTGCCTCCCCCAGCATAGCATGGCATCATCCACAAGATATAGAGTACAAGTACTTATCTTTATGGCATCGTTATTAATATGCATTAGATTTGGACAATGTTCCATACACTAAATGAATTATCGAGTTCTTTAGCGTCATGCTTACCAACATACTTTGAGCATTATGGGACTTTCACCTTAGGAATGATGTTTCCCTTCGCACAATTCACCATTGCAACCTTGCACACAGCTAGATATGCCTCTACCATGTGGATCTTCTCCCGTAAATAGTGGAGTTCCGTATTAACAGGCCACGAAACTCCCCTATCTCCTTCCTCAAAGTGTCAGCCAAGGAGTTGATTACTCATTGAAACATGCTGGCCAAGCCTTCAGCATCTTCATGCTCCTTCACCCTAGAGTTGAGGGTGTCGAGACACTCATGAATGTTGCATACTGCACTCTTCATTTTAGCTACCTTTGTATCGAGACTGTCTAAAGTACCCTTGGATAGAGTCCCCTTGGACGGATCCTTCTTTGTGGTTTCGATCATGCTCATGAACAACCTTAGAAGAGATTACCACCTATCCTCCATCACTGGACATGATTATGATCTTTCTCATACTTGTTTCTGATACCACTGATCACAAGATGACAGTCTCGCTTAGTTCACCTGTGTAGCACTTAGCGTCACCACTATCTTTGAATCTACCAAGTCAGTTAAACCTTCACACTTAGACACAAGTTAAGTGCCTTGGAAGCTAATAAAAGCACTAAGGAACAAACTCGAAAGAACAAAGAAGAGAATGTGAAAAGGTATAAAGATTCTATTACTTGAAAACTCTTTTCTTGGTTCCTTACAAATGAAGTCCCCTCCCCTTTTATAGTGGAGCTTCCCCCATCTACTTCCTTAATCAATTGTCAAGTTTATCTCACATTGATGGTTAAGATTTAGTTTCTAGATTTTTCGTAGGACATCCCTCCTAGATACTTCTTCTAAAATACTCCACCGCCATCCTCCTAGAATTCTCTCTTGTAATATCTAGATAATTACAATGGAAATTTTTCTACACATTTTTAGAATTTTTTAAAATATTTTGCCCTATTCTAGATGACTCAATTACATATAATAATATTTTCACAATGTTGTACAGGTCTAAAACTATACAAATTTATAGTTTGGGTACTAACGTGGGTTAGCCTCCGGGTCCATGCTCGGAAATGGTCTGTTGGTGATATTTTGCTGTAAAACAAATGCATATCTTGCTTTTAACACATGTAACTGAAATACTACACAAGACCGAGTAGATGCTCCTCCCATCAGATGTAGAGAAGCTATGAGCTTCTGATGTTTTTCTCCCACCAAAATCTTTCATGCTCCGTGCTAGGTTTATGTCCTCTAAGTACTTCTAAACACCTCCTACGTTGAAAAACCCCTACAAGTATAAATCTGAAATCCAGGCTTTCTAATCTTGAATGATATGCTAAACTTGATTTTAAGAGTACCTTAGAACTAATTTTCAGCATATAGCCAATGCTACAATACAAAGTACTCAGCCTTTCGCTTACATAGCATTAATTTCGATGTTAGCTTATGAACAAGAAATAACTCGTAGAGCTTCTATGCATATTTTCTAAAACAGCATAGAACCAAATAACCTTCCGAGTTGGAAAGAGGGACCAAAAAATGTCAGTGAAACAATCATATGAATGTCTGCATTGGAACAATTAGCTACCTGCAAAGTCATTTCTAAATTTTGCTGCAGTTGTGATGAAACTGAAGTAGATGGCATAAGTAAGTTCCCCTGCATCTGTTGAATAGATGCAGGCAGGTGTTTCAATGCATCCATGTCAATCATGCATGGTGCTAAGTTATTTTGGACTAAATTATTCTGTTGCAGGGCACTGTTATTTTGCAGGAGACCGATCTGTGGGTTTGCTACAAATGCACTGTTTTGAGGAAACATAGCTTCAGCCCGTTGGTTTCCACAACCCACAATACGAGCAAACGGAGCAGCAAGAGAAGGATTCTGCCATGGCAGGTTAAAATGCTGATTCACATTTTGCGATTGATTCTGCCACCCTAGCTGCCCATTCTGAAAACCACCAAAATTCTGATTCAAAGCATTCACTGGATTATGAGCAAACTGCCCAGACGGTTGATTTGGACGGAAGTTATTCAAACTCTGAGTCGAAGTTCCAAATGTGCTACTCATAGGAAACCCCGGGACGGCGATTGAGTTTTGTGGACCAAATACAACCTGAGATTGAACAGGATGCAACATAGATGGACCTGACCCCAAAATGGACTTACCCATATGCCCATTTTGATTGAGAACATTCATTAAACCAGGCGGCTGATTGGGCATGTTCGGAGTACCTAAATTTTGATTAGAACCATTGAAGGGCACTGGATGTTGAGGGTTTATGAAACCCATTTGCGACTGCATTTGCATGAGGTTTGGCAACAAATTGATTGGGTTACCGGCCACCTGCTCAATAAAATCACAAAAATACATGTTACCTATCAGAAGAGATATGTCCGATTGACATGTTTATGTGACCCTATGCTTGTTCGATCAAATGAACACACACACACACACACACACAGATGGAGACCTGTTGAGGCATGAAGCCAATGGGCGCTTCAGTGTTGAGCGGGTTGACGATATATGGAGAGAAAGGAAGCATCGTTTTTATGAGAAAAAAATGGGACAATAGTAGACCGAATGTTGGCTTTATGTAAGGGATTACTTATGCGTTAAGCAAGCAGAATCCCAGTGTAAGCCGTTGCCAAAGTTAGGGTTCTGGAGTTGCAGAGCTAGCCCATCACTGCTAGGGTTTTAGAACTCCATATTTAGGGGAAGGCAGTCGAACGCATTTTTTCTATATAAAAAAATAAAAATTTCAATGGCTTTTGTTACTATAACCTTTTAGACATTTTAGTTCATAATGAGTAGGGATACTATTATTAATATAATAATATCTTCGC
>JAODPA010070679.1:1793-31384 GCA_025585075.1 Nepenthes mirabilis | reverse complement strand
TATCCAACTACTATCATTCCATTGGCACACAACAGCCTACTAAATCCCACGACTTATAAAATGATAATGCCAAACACCCAATGCTAATATTAGACTAAAACTAGTTTGGGTTCTCTAACGTTTGAGTATCCACCTGCATGTCGCCATGCACATTGGCATTGTGTTATTCTATTAATTATTACTGATTTTATCTTATTCATAACAACATTTCTAAGGCCATAAAATAATAAAATACATACTAATTTATCACTACAGAATAAAAACCACGATATATTACATTTATTTGAATTTTGTCCCGCTATTCCGAAGCCAGCCTTGAGACACTCGGGTGCTGAAAATTTTCAGCTCAAGAAAATAAATGAGATGCCGATTCCCAACTTACACAATCAAGAAGCGATTAATATTTCACTTTATCACCAACACACACACGGTAAAAATATATGCCAAATGAAAAAAAATCTAAACCATGTAATAATAAAATAAAATAAATTTATCCCAATCAACTTATTTGACCAAAGCCCCTTATTATGGCTAAGAGCAGTATTCATCGCTATGCTATTCATGCTTTGAACCTGATGTGTTTCTAGTTTAAGTTATAATACGGATTAGGAAGCCACTCGATTTTTTACTGCAGGTTGAATTAAAACGGGTCTGATTTTTATCGCTGTTAACCAGAAACCTACGCACTACAAACTATAAATAAGAGGTCAGAGGATCGGTAGGATTCACTCTCCAATTTATTTTCCAACATTCAAGTCAGATATCTTTCTTAAGAGATAAAAAGATATAAGAAAAATACTACATAATACAAAATTACATGTGAATGGGGAATATGAGAGGAGGATTGGGTCCTAATATACGCTTGACAGGGGACGGCTTAGAGAGAGGAGAACAGGGCTCCTTTCTGGTTGCACATGATTGGTGGCTAACTAGGGTTGCACATATGGAGTGACATACTACGGATGCACTGAGTAAATGGCTTACTAGTGGTACACTGGGCAAGGAGTGACTTCTATGAGGAGGAAGAGTTGTACAGGGAAAGAGCTTGGTTCTCCCTTTACTTTCCAGGGGACCTAGGCTAAACCCAATTAGAAAAGGGGCCTTATGGGTTTGAGCAAAACGTTCCTTTGACACCAAAGAAGGATCTTCTCTCTGATGCCTGAGCTCCTCCCCCAATCCTCCATTTTTTTCTTTTTTTAACCTGGTGGCGATAAGGAATATTTATAATGCTTCATGAGTGAAGATTTGGCACCAAAGTCCGTGATAGGTATCGCCTCCAGGTTTGCAAGCTATTGGGGGGCTGATGAGAACCGCTTTTGTCAGGCGTCACCTCACTATGGCAAGGAAGCCGTGAGTAGTCCCCCGATCCAGTCGTCAGGTGGCTTTAGGCGATGATCTACATACACGTGCTTGGACCGCTCCGCTGGCTACTTACCTAAGGACCTTCCGGATTGATCTATCTGGCTGTGTTGCCGATTGGATCGTTGACACCTGTCCCGTTTGACCCATCAGATGGATACCCTTATTGAGGCTTAGCTCGCCGCTTACTAGGCTCCTTGTCGCGCCGATAGTTGGGCCTACGACTAGTCTACTCATGGTATTGTCGAACCCATCATTAGCCCCTCATGTTGAAAAATTGTGCTTCACCAGTTCCGAGCATGTACAGTGATGGAACGTCATCTGCAGAAGCTAGTTTGCACGCTCATTTCCCAGACGCTTCCTTTTGAGGTTTTCTTTTTCGGTCTTCCTCGCTTCTTTTTATGCGGGACATCATCTAAACTAAGCCTTAACTGGAAAAATTCAGTGTAGCCCCGAGGACTGATGCTGACCTCCTACTAATGGCGCTATGGACGCAACCCTTCAAATTAATGGCTTCGTTGATCCCTACTTTGGTTATAAATAGGACTCTTTGTGCTCCATGCCATGAATCACCTTTCTCTTAATCAAGCGATGCAAGTGATTGAGCAAGGAGAGAGTCCCAAGCTGCCATGGTGGACCTATGGGCGTCCTCCGAGGTTGAAAGCTGTGCCCAAAGCTTGTTTGGAATCCCTGTTTCTATTGTTCAAGGTCAACGGAATTCTTGGGAGGCTAGAAGCGACGATTGGAGCTTGCCATTATGTCCCTTCTACGGTTGTTTCCCTGTTGTGACGGGGGTGGCTCGATTTTTGAGTCACTGCCATGTTCCTCCTCCATGATAGTGTCCAACAGTGAAGCCTCTAAAGGAACTCCGAGGCGCAAACGTTCTACTATGCCACCTTGACTCAAGGGGGAACATTTGGCCTTCGGTTCCTTTTATCAGAGGGTTGCTCGTGGAGCTTATTGGAGGGGGTGCTTCCAGAGTTTCATCGTAGTCGGACCGTCGTCACCATTATGGGCTAGGCTTTACCCTCATAGGCAACAGTCGCCTTCAGCGAAAGATCTACTTTCGGGAGGCCCTCCTGTGAGAGTGGCGGCATCTCGCCTATCCCCTCGTTTGGAAATGGCATCCCATTCAGCTGCTATAGCACTTTGGCCCCTGATTTGGGAGTTTAATAAGTAACGAATAGTTGTTGAACAATTCAATCACTACTGTCCTCCCAGAATCGATTTTATAGGCTAGAGCCACTAGGCATCTGTCCCATATGCTCCTTTTGTCTTTCGGTCGTGTATGTTTGCTGATATTCTATTTCCTAACTTTTAACTTTGTTGCATGATTTTTGGTGGTTAGAATACCTACGTGCGGTTGTGACTTGTTGATCATCTGCCGACTTGGTAGTTCAATTTTGCGGGGATCCGACGCATGGCAGTCTGTCTTGACGTCTGGTCAGGGGTTAGCTGGTCGGATTGGCCCTAGAGTTTCCATGTTGAAAACGATTGGCTGATTGAATTCGATGAGTGGCGCACCTAGGGGCACCACACCAGCCTAGATGGCGAAGCTATTTGCTTCCTCCAAGTGAGTGCCGCCGCCAGGGCAGTGGATGGTTGGTCAAGCACTACTGCAACTGAGTTGACTTCGGGTAAGTAGCAAGATAGCCCTGTTGGCCATCGGCTATCTAGGAGCGAGTCGGGATCCTCAGAGCTCTCTGAGGCTCTGGATAAAATCGTGTGACTCGGGGACAGGCCCTACGGTAGCCAGCTACGGCTAGTTGACTTGTCAACAACATGCCCGAGACTGGGAAAAATCGAGGGCTGGGTTCCAGCAAGCTTACCTCTTTCACATCAGTCTTTGCTGGAGAGTAACCTTCTTGGGGGCTTCGGGTCTTCGTGCCAAGAAGGTTTGGGACCTCCCCTATTGGGCAGCTCGTGTACCACCGCTGGCTAGTAAAAGTACTTCATTCTTCCATTCTCTACGATTCTGGTCTCAGCCGTCATGATAAGAGCACCTTTGACTGTGACAGACAATATATTCGATGAGCAACGCAAGGCTAGATCCCGACAGCAAGGCACAGCCTCCAAACTTAAGTCCCAAGATTGTTGGATGTAAATCCAACGATCCGAGTAATTCTATTTTCTAAAAGAAAAAGATTAAATTAAAAATTTTAATCAAGCAACTAGAACGTTAGATGTAGGGGCGGCATCCCACCCCTGATACCATCTTAAATGCCTTCTTAAATCTTCTACAAGATGAACAATGGCAGCTCCCATTTTAACTACGCTTTCAATGACACAAGCTACCAACCACTCTCATACACCAAAATACATACGAACAGATCTTATGCAATTAAGATAGACGTAATCCTATTGGGTCAGCCGTAACCCATTGTAAACCATATATTCGACCCATTTTTATAAAACTAAAAAACGTAAGTTGCCGCTTGATCTCATGGATCAAATCAAAAAATGAACTCGCCAACCAAGCATGGCCAGGTTTTGAGGCATAAGAAGATAGAGGGGGTCTAGCTTTATTTATGTACGTCAACACTAAAATCCTACTTGGACTAAAGAAAATTTCTTAACCATAATTGGGCACATATATTTTGCCTAAAATGCACATGAGCGTGCATCAGATACACATTAGGCACCAGACTTGATGCCCATATCTAATTTCCCATCAAATTTTCACTGTGTAATTATTTCTAAATTAACCCAAAAATAAATTGGTGGCTTCAGAATGTATAATTAGAAACCGGACATTACATTAGGTCAATTGTAATACCATGGATCACATCAGAAAATAAACTCACTGAGCTGCGGATGGCCGGGTTTCTCTGCATTCTGCCTGAAGATGATGTAGGAGTTCTCTTCCAGACCAGCATTGAGACAATTCATCCGGTGCCTGAACCGTCGTCGATACGATGCCATTTATTAGACATGTTGACAAGGAAACTCAAATGGCCTGCAAATGGAGGGGGGAAAACAAAAATACTCACCAGGTAAAATGCTCCTCGCAGCAAATTGAATTCCGTACAATTGCAAGTCCAGCTCCTTTCCTGTATTTGGATCATTGAGGTCAAATTCTAAAAGATTTATATCAAAAAATCAATTGCAATCACTGCAAATTAGTTCTTTTTTTTTTTACCAATTGAAAATTACGTTCATTTAAAATTGCTAATTTTATTGAATCTGATTTCGTAAAATAAAGGTGAAAAACACTCTTTTTCAGCTTGTTCTTGTACAAATGTTGTTCAAATTTTAATAAATGTAGGGTCAATTTAAAAAAAGGGTAAATTTAATAAACTTTGAAGACTATTATTGACCTTCAGTCAGTTTCTGGAAGTGCATTGACATGATGATATCAAATCAATAAACTTTGAACTTCACTGCACAGGATAGGTTATACATGAATCTTTATCTATGTCTGAAAATATTGATATCGACTTTTATATTGATCGTAGCCATATTGACATTAGATAATATGTATTATTAATGAATATATTAGAAGACAAAAAATTTCAAATAGTCAAAGGCAAATAGGTAAATATTGTCCCAATATTGGGCATATCAGCATAATGCTCCTAGGTTGATACGATATATTCTGTCAATTGACGAAAAACTTGATTATTGATATATTGATCAGTCTAGCACAAATTGAAATACGAGCGAGTTCAATAGGAAGCTTATGAAAACACAGTGCACCTAGGTAAATAAGGAAGGTAATAAATACAGAAATTAAATATGATGGGCATGGCCCAAGGTGGATTAGTCCAATGCAAATTTGGATCAAAGCCCAAAACTCCAGTGACCAAAATGAAAAAGCGACAAGGTCAGTCCAAACGGTTGGATAATAACTCCCAAGGCATTAACTGAGAGGCTTAACTCGAACGATTAGTTACCAAAAAACCAAAGAATAATTACTAGCCAGTTAATGACTCGATCCAAAGAATGGCTAAAGCGGTTCCATCATCAATAGTCAGATAGTTACCTCATTAAATTGGGACGGCAGTTACACACCAACCAAAAGTAACATATTTTCATAATTGTTTTGAAACGGCTTTGGACACATACAATGATTTCAAATGCTGATAGGTTGAGCAGGACCTTACACTATAAAAACAGCTTCTCCAGAGTAAAAGGGGGAAGAGGAAGACATTTATTTGAGTGCACAAAAAGAAGCAAAAGCCCTTTGAATCCACACTCACCCCCATCCACTTTCAATTATTGTATTTATTTCTTTATTATCTTTCCATTTGCTCAAAAAGATCACTGATTTAAGCGTCAGAAGATATACCGATGAGTGAGTCCCGTATACATTTTACCTTTAATTATTCTATTGTAGTGCGCAAGATCCAGATTTAAAGTTCCGAAGACCAGACCCATCATCATTCAGACATTCAAGTGAGAATTAGCGACTCCCTAATTCATACATCAATCCAAATTTTTGAGACACATCATCCCACAACCAAAAGGTGCCCCACATAGGTCTCGTTGAAACCCCCGGTAACTTAAGCAACATAGAAAAGAACCTATTTCTGTACCAATTTCGGAAGAACAAAGAAAAAGATCTTTTGTTAATAGAAACAAGAAAGTGTTTATAACAGTAATGGTATCGGTCCAATATCAAACATATCAACCAATATATCCACCCTATATCAAACATATCAGCATATATATCTAGTATATCGGTAGATATATCAGCCCTATATTGCATATATCGGCGGATATATACAACATATCAGTTGACATATTCTTCCTATATCGATCGATATATTTGCCCTTAATAGGCACATTGACCGACATATCGATCAATATATCAATCAAATATCAGATATATCGGTCGATATAACAACCCAATATCAGGTATATCAGCTAATATATTACCCTAATATCAAACATATCAACCAAAATATCAGTCCAATATTAGATATATCGGCGATATTCCGACCCAATATCGGGCATATTAGCCTAATGTTGGATATATTGACTAATATATTAACCCAATATTGGATATATCGGCTGAAATATCAGGCATATCAATTAATATAATGGGATATTAGCGGTATATTGGACAGATTAGTCGTATATTAGAAATATCGGCCAAATATTGAAAAAATTTGTTAGTATATTAACCAAATATCAAATATATCGGTCAAATATTAGATATATTGGCCAAATATCATGATATATCGGCCAAATATGGCAACATATACAAATTTTTCCATGGTATCAAAAATCCATGGGAGATTTACAACACCATGGGAAAAGAGTGAGCTCATTGGATTCTACTGTTATTTCAGCATATAAAATTTATATAGTCACAGAGAATGGAGTGTCGCATCTACCTGTCATTTTTCAATATGAAAACACGATAAGGATTATTCATCGACCTTTTTATTTGGGGTGGGGGTGGGTATACTTGTGAGAATTAGGTGCAACCAAAGCAATTGGGTTTCATGTCACCACATAGTGAACCATTTATTTGACCCAAACTGATCAAACAGTTTTGGGAATAATTTGAATGTAACCGAACAAATATGACCGATAAACTAGATTTTCAACATAAAATATTACAATATAAAAATTAAAATTTCATAATACCCACATAATAAATAAATATAAAAGTTACTGATATGTATATATTATTAAATAAATGAATGAATAAAATAAAGAAATATATTTATCATAGTATATTCCAATAGCGATGAAATTAAAAACTGATAACCTGAAACCAAACTAAACAGCTCAGTTATCCTATTTTCCATTCGGTTTTAATTTCAACTTTTCTCCTTGTATTTTACTCTCAACCATGGCAAAATGGCGTAACTTTATAGATTACTTCAACTAAAAATCATCCTGAACTCCTCATATAGAAAACTAGAATAAGAAATAAAATGAATAAAGAAAGGAGCATTGTCACATTACCACGATGCTGTATACATGTCATAGAACTTGTCAAATGCCTTGTCGAAACAGTAGTTGCAAGCTAAGAGTTCGCAGATATCAGTCACCTCACACGTTGATTTACAGCATTTCACCTAAAGCCCAAAAAAGAGGTTGCAGGATTAAATATTGTGACGAACAACAGAAACATTTAATAAGAAATTGAAAAAAAATCATTTGAAAATGTCAATGCACTCTTCACATTTATAAAATGATTGTCTAATGAACATAACCGGACAAATGCAGGCAAAGAGACTTCAAAAACAATATAGCATTGATGAAAACACATGCCGATATATTGGTATAGGGCCCCCAATATCAGTATTATCCGATACCACATCAAAATCACAATATTTTTCAGTTTCAACAATATATCAGCTGATATTCAAAATATATGATGAAATTTGCCTTGTCAATTTACAATTTTTTAAAAATATTTTTGTTTCGATATATTTAATACTGATATGTTGGACATATATCGTAGCAATCGATACTGATATCTAATATTTACAAACGTAATATCCAGTGCTATGAAGAATTCAGTAGGATGCTGCCTAATCATTTCCATGTTCAAAGCCAGCCATGTTAGCACGTGTGTCACCCATGGCATAAGGGACAAAATGACTTGATGTAATCCTCACCTTACTCTGGCTTATCACCAGCAGACTGTTCAAGAGGGCAAGGAAGATTATAAAAGCAAGAAGTGGGGTTTGGGGATCACAATCTCGGTCTTCGTTTCCAAATTCAAATCAAAAGGAAAGATGATAGCATTGGAGCAAATTAAAGACATTTGATACAAACCAAGCAGATCAGACTCCGTAAGATTCTTTCTTCAATAGTACAAGGAAAGACCCCACGTATTTGAAGACTTGTCCAGTACCTAACAAGTTATTATGTGTTCTTTTAATGGTTTCCGTACATGTGGGATTATTAACGGTGCCTTTTTTTGAGAATGCTATTAAATTCTAAAATCCACTTCGTGCTCTGTTAGAAGGAAAGGACTTCGCATTCCTAATCCGGTGGGGCCGGGCAGCTTGGTTTATGTAATGTGAATTAAAACTGACATCCTACCAACAGCTCAACACCAAATTCCTAATCCGGTGGGGCCGGGCAGCTTGGTTTATGTAATGTGAATTAAAACTGACATCCTACCAACAGCTCAACACCAAAGAAAAGGCAACGAAGTAAGGTGAATCTTATTTCTCACCAGTTGCTGCAGCTTGTGGGAGTAAATTAGTCTATGTGAGGAGTGTGAAATGATGTGGGCATATAAATGACCTGTCCTGCAAATTACATTATCAGTAGACCCACTTCAGCTAACAAAGAAGAGTGCTGGTACCATTAGAGGTGCGAGGCAGTACCAATGGGAGTAGTACCACAAATAATAGACCCAAGAAAGGTCCTACTACGGGTACTGGTTCTTTGGTACCATCTAAGGTGATATTACCGCAAACAAAAATATAATTTTTTTTCTTCCAAAATTAAAAGAAAGAAAACCACAAATGAATTATGAAAAACACCTGCCAAACACATTTTATTACAAATTATGAGTAGTCTAGCTTTAATTTTTGGGGGAAAAAAAAAAACACATCTCTATTCTAGTACAAATATATAATTTTACAAATCAGAATTTCTGCTCTTAACTTCTAACTTTTGTATTTCATCAGAATACCAAGTATAAGCTAAGATGATGAAGATTGAAAATGGTCAGAAGAGAGACGGGAGAGCGAGAGAGGGCGATTGTTTTGAAAGAGAGAATAAGTTGGGCGATGGATAGGATTTTAACTTAAAAAGAATTGCCCACTATCAAAACGATGTCATTTTGACATTTATTTGAAAGAATCAAAACAACATCATTTTAATACTTTTTTAAAAATAAAAAATGACAGATTCGGAAATAGTAACACCGGTACCACCAAGGTACCGTTCTTTGTCAAAAATGGTACTAGAACTGCTACCCGGAACCGCTGGTCACCCCCCAATAACGGCGGTACCAGTACCGGTACTTCCATCGATACCGCTGGTTTTTTGACACTCCCAGGTACCATGGCATACACTCATTTCAGCTTACAAAGCCATTTGACAAACTGTATACCTGTCACAAAAGATGGTACTGCAATCAAGGCAAGTAGCTAACGTCAATGAATTGTGGCAAGCATTACACTTTGCATTTGTCATGTTTTCCCTGATTTGATGGCATCTGCACAATAAGGCACCAAAATTAAGGATGAAACTATGAAAAAGGAAACTCCAATGCACAAGGCTTCCCACATTACAAGGTATAAAAAAATCATGCGATTGCAGCCTTAGCCTAGATTGCAGAGATGGTTTTTTTGTGATTTGAACTCCTGACTTCTATGTTAAAATAGAGCAACGTTAATACTATATGGGGCCACCTGATACTAACATTTTGCAATACTACAGCAAAATCGCAATATATTGATCGATATATATGCATATATTTGCCTATCAGCTTATAATTCTCTGTCAAACAAATTGTGCTGTCAACAAAAATATTTTTTTTTCTCTTTCCTCTATTCATGGGTGATGAGAGAGACCTTTCAAATGGGACACTTCAACAATTTAAATTTAAATCTCCTAATTGGATGAACTAAAAGGGATCTTCTGTGTATAATCATGCATAACCTTGAATGTTATCAGTTTTTGAAAACAAACCCAAAGATATTTTTATAAATACAAATTTTAGCATTCTCAACAAAGCAATAAAGCCATAGAAAGATTTTTTTTTTAGGTATACTACACTTTGAGTGGAAGAAAGAGGAAATTCAAATATGACCATGGCTGCCTATTCATCCTATTTTAGAAAAGAAGCACAAACAAACGATGAAACAGACACTTTTCAAACACATGACCTACCGAATGTGAAATTAATAATATATCAAGACAGAGAAAGGTGCAAACAGAAAACTATGAACGTAATTAAATATGTACGAATCTAAAAGCAGGTACATTCTTTCAGGGAGACATGCCCTGACACATGTTCCAATTTTTTATAATTTTTTAAAAAAATTTTCACATACTCCGACACGTTCAGATACACTTAGGACACATTTTGGATGCACTTTAATTTGACATTTTTGCTTATATTTTATCTTTCAACAATAACAAAGTGCAAGTGGCGAAGTTAAAATATACATATTGATCGATACATAAAAAATTTACAAGTTATATTACTATTATTGATATACTATAATAACTTATTGAAGATATTATAACATCAGTACCCATCACTAGCCCCCCTTGTCAAAGGGTTTGGGTACCTTGCCTTTTGGTATGTCCAGTGTCGCGGGCAAGTCTTGTGTGAAGGTTCTCTCCATGGAAAATCCGCTCGTGCCTTTGCTTCGTGCAAATGTCCACAGATACGGCTAGAAACAAAAGTCCTGGATGTGAGGATCAAAATGTCCGAGAACACCCTGAGACTTGTAGTCTGAGCAAAATGTCTGGGGAATTTTGAGGTCAACGGCCTGGCCAGAACGTCCGAGGAATTTTTGGATTTTAGGCACTACTAGGTGTTCCTAAGTAAAGGCCGTCTTAGCATCTTTGTCCGAGATCCAAAAATATCTCAGGTATTATGATACCAAAGGTTTCGACAAAGGCGCATCCGAGGACTCCCTTTGAGTCCAAGAGCCTAGTGTGCGCCGCCACTTAGGCCATTAAAGCGCATTTAATGCACGTTCAATGCGATTGAGGTTGCCTTGGAAACGTAAAGTCCATTATCTTTGGTAGCGTACGGGGGATTGAAATGTGGTGAGGGTAATGATGGCGCGCACCGTTTTGATTTTTGTCGTTTTCAAATATTACTTGCCTTCATTTTCACTTTTTACTACACAACCTAAGGAGTTTTCTCTCGATCCATTGATTGCGCTCTCCCAAACCTTCTTCTTCTTCCCGTTTTCTCTGTGCTTTTCTTTGAGCTTTAATGACTCCTGAAGTCAAGGATATCGCTTCTTCTCTCTCTTTAGCCAGTCTGGATGCCATCCGCATGAAGTACGGCATTCCAAATTCGACGGCGATGGTGGTTCCAAAGCCCTACGATAAGGCTTGTAGCCCGCTTGATGGTTTTATCACCATCTACAAAGTCCACCTCAAAGGTGGGCTTCGTTTTCCTGTCCCGTAGGAGCTGTATCACATTATAATGGAACTCGAAGTTCCGTTTACGAGGCTGCAACCCAACGCCATGAAGTACTTTGTATCCCTTTGCGTTTTTGCACATTGCCACAAGAAAGTGCTAAAGATGTCGATGGTGAAAGTGATGTTTCACTTCACTTATAACCTGGACTGGATCGTTATGACCCCACGTCCTGAGTTTGCAGTTATGAGCGGAAGGAACCCAGATTCCACAAAGAGGTGGAAGGATAAATTCTTCTTCTTGAGAGTCCGAGAAAACTGGGCTCTCTCCACTGTTTGGGGAAACGTGGCGCGCAGGTATTGCTCGGACGCCTCCAAAGAGGAGAGAGAGGTTGCCAAGGAGGTCACAGATTTAGTGATGGCCAACCTTGGCACCTTCAATGAAAATAAGAAGAATATTTGATTACAACCCGAGAACTTGGTGAGGGCCAAGTGGAGGACTGAGTCCGGGGACCCTGGCGCCCCCGTCATTGCTGCTGCTTATGTGAAGAAGAAGAAGAGACTGAAGAAGAGGGAGAGAGCTCTGAGGATCGAGGAGCCAACTGAGGGTCCAAGGAAGAGTCGCCGGACTGAGACTCCAAAAAGCCCGGTGACCATTGTTGAGTACTCCTTGTCCGATGACGACGATGCTGTTATAGCTCCCCTTGTGAGAAGGTCGAGACCTCCACAGGCGGTACTTGTCCAAGACGCTGAAGGCGTCGGACCTTCAGCCACTGCTGAGTTATCTAGGCAGCCTTCTAAGCTTGTGAGCCAGCCCGCAGATCTACCTGCCACTCAACCTTCCTCTGATGAGCTAATGCCTGACATCCCTTTCGGGCATACTGGTGAGGCCTTGGACTGGATGGATAATCCTTCTGAGGACGTTGACGAGGGATAGGCTGTGACGGAGACTGAGGCGACTTAGGCTGAGGGAGCAGTGGCGATGACTGCAACGACATATTCTGAGACTGCTGAGGCCGAGGAGATTGTCGCAATTGTTGAGCCCCCATGCCTTGAAATCCAAATCTACAGCCCTATGATGATTCCGACCGAGGTCCATGAGGAGGCCCATGTCGAGGATGTTGTCGGGGCTCCATGCACTGTTGAAGTTGAGATTGGGGCTATGGAGTGTGCTGAAGCTGTTGAGCTCCTAACCTTTGATTTGATGGAGCTGCCCCCACGTTCGATACTAGGGTTAAGGTTTTTGTCGTGCCTGCTGCTGAGGCACGGGGATCCAAGGCCGTTAGATAGGAGAGCTCAACTAATGGCTCTCACGTCTTTGAGGTATCGTTCTGCCCTTTCTTAGCCTTTTAGTTCCCTTGTATCATGCCTAAACGGCCTTATTCTTCCTTTGCAGTTTCAAGAGTTGGCCGGGAATCTTAGTCAGCTCATTGGTGGTGTTGCCCAGGCTTGCTCTGAGCTGGAGTCCTTCAGAGTCGCTAGAGAGACCAACAAACGCCTCGAGACTGAGCTTGCTGAGGCCAAGAAGAAGATTGGTTCCCTCGAGGACACAGTGAAGGTTCAGCAGGTCCAGTATGGGCTCCTTCGGGATAGAAACCTCCAACTGGAGGAGGTGTTGAGGACTTCAATGAGGGCCACGGACATTGCACCAGCGCTGGAGGGCAAGTACTGGGACGGCATCAATTTGTGCTGTCGGGTGATGAGGTTGCTGCGCCCGGAGTTTCCCACGGCCATAGTTGATCATCGGAATGCCAGTGCTACATGCTCCGACGACTTGTATGGTCTCCCAGGAAGGGGTGGGTCTCCCAACCCTTCCAATCCTGGGCCATCAAGTGGTCCTCGACCTTTTGTGCAGCCGGGATCTCCAGAGCAAGCAGGGCCCTTTGGACCACGGGGACAGCAGCAGCGGCAGGAAGGAACTTCTTTTTCTCAACCAGGACTTCTGAGGGCTGTTTGTAAACTTGTTGGGTTGTAGAGCTTTTTTTTTCTTTTTTTACATGCGCATTGTGTACATTGTAAACTCAAAGTGTAGATGAAATTCATTTTTCTTTTGCAATCCTTCTTACAGGTTGTCTTATGTGTGCGTGGTTCTTTTATGACATGCTGCTAAAGAGAACGGGTCTCTCATTAGCTTAATGTCTGAACCTTTCGACCATCCTTCGCTGAAGATACTACCTCAAGGGTCGTTGCATACTTGCTTTTTTGAGCCTTCTAAGTTTTAAGTCTAACCTTTAGGGTTGCTTGGCATCATGGCCAAGTTTTAAGTTCGACCTATTAGGCTGCTTGGATATAATCGAGTTTTACGTACGACCTTTTAGGCCACTCGGACATAGCCGAGTTTTAAGTACGATTTCTTGGGCCGCTCGGACATAACCAAGTTTTAGAGCAAGTGAAAGAGTTGCTTTCATTTGACTTAGGGGCAGCCTAAGTCTTGCGAGTTGATAAGATGACATGCAAACATTCCATAAAATGCAAGACAGGAAATAAGAGAAAAGAAGTTTTATTGTATTAATGAAACGTGTTACAGGCACATTGTATGATGCGTTGTGCCTTACCTGGTCATCTGTACATATATTTATTGATAGTATTTCTTAAGGTGTGTAGCGTTCCATGTCCGGGAGACTAGTCTGCCCTCCTGGGTGCACAACTTATAGGCCCCGTTCCGAAGGATGGCTGAGACCAGGAACGACCCTTCCCAATTTGGGAAAAGTTTATTTTGGCCGGTATTTTTACTCGTGGCCTCTATGCTCCTTAGTACTGGGTCCCAAACTTTGAACTGTCGTGCCTTCACCGTTTTATTGTAATATCGGGCTACCCTCTATTGGTACACCGCTATTCTCAACCTTGCAAGGTCTTGTACTTCTTCAAGCATATCAAAATTTTCTCGAAGTTTTTGGTTATTGTCTCTCAGACTGAAGCACTCGACTTGGAAACTTGGAAGTTCAACTTCTACTGAAATAACTGCTTCAACCCCATAGCACAGGCTGAAGGGTGTTTCCCTCGTGGGCTCTCTCGGAGTGGTCTTATACGACCAAATAATGGATGGTAGCTCGTGTACCCATGAGCCCCCGGAGTGTTCTAGCTTCGTCCTGAGTCCATGTAGGATTGTACGGTTCGTGACCTCCACCTGCCCGTTGCTTTGCGGGTACGCAACTAACGTATGGACCAACCTAATCCTCAGGCTAATGCAGTACATAGTAAATTGCTTCGCAGTGAACTGAGTCCCACTATTGGTCACAATGCACTCAGGAATCCCGAACCTGCGCACAATATTCTGCCGAACAAATTCTATAGCGTTCTGCTCCGTGATCTTTGCTAATGGCGCGGCCTCGACCAATTTCGTAAAATAGTCGATCTTGACGATTAGGAACTTTCTCTACCCTGTCGCCACCGGAAGAGGTCCGATGATATCAAACCCCCATTGAGCAAAGGGACATGGTGATTGCAGTGCTCGGAGTTCAGCGTATGGCTGGTGAGTCATGTTGCTGTGGACTTAACAATTTTCACATTTACGTACAAAATCCGTAGCATCATACTTCATGGTTGGCCAATAGAACCCTTACCTCATCAGCTTGAAGGCGAGATTCTTGCCCCCAATGTGGGATCCATAAATCCCCATGTGCAATTTTTGGAAGGCGTAATCTACCTCCTCGGGAGTGAGATACCAAAGGTGAGGAGTTGAGAACCCACGCCGGTATAATTGACCATCTATGATAGTGTACCAACCCATTGTCTTCTTCACCTTCTTGGCTACGTCCGTATCCTCAGGCAATGTCCCGTCGGACAAATACCTCAAGTAGGGAGTCATCCAAATACCAGTGCTCGAAATTTGCATCACTTTCGGCTCGGGATCCTCAATGCTTGGCTTGTTCAGGACTTCTCGCATTCCTTAAGCATACTGCTCTGGGTCTCTAGAAGCTGCTGCTCTTTCCAGTATGTCGGCCTTCCCATTCTCTTCTCTAGGGATGTGAACGAATTCTACCTTCTTAAAGTCCGCGGTCAAGCCTTGGACCTTGGAGAGCTATTTGGATAGTTGTGGGCTATTAACCTCGAAATGTCCGCGGACTTAGTTGACAACCAATTCGGAGTCGCTGTAGACGATCAAACTTTTGGCAAAGCATTCATTGGCTAACCGGGTCCTGCTAGCAACGCTTCGTACTCCGCGGCATTGTTTGTGGCTGAGAACCCAAGAGTCATTGAATACTTTATCTCTGACCCCTCGAACGTTCTCAGCACAACACCAGTTCCACAACCGTCCTTCATTAAAGAGTTGTCCATGTGCAATGCCCACGCTATTGCTTTGTTTGGCTTATCTGCACCACGATGGTCTGTATCACCAAGAGCCGGGGTCATTTTGACAATGAAGTCCACGAAGGCCTGACCTTTCATGACTGGCCTTGGACGAAAATCAATGTCAAACTCTCCCAATTCAATGGCCCACTTAACCAGTCGTCCTAACATCTCGGGCTTCTGTAGGATTGCTCTCAATGGCTTATCAGTCAAGACCACTACTTTATGCACTTGGAAATACGGTCTAAGCTTCCAAGCAGAATACACCAATGCCAAAGCAATTTTCTTTGTATGAGGGTACCTAATTTCTACATCAACCAGGGTTTTGCTCATGTAATATACAGGCTGCTGTCTGTCATGCTGTTGCCGCACCAACACCAAGCTCAGGGCCGTGTTGGACACAGCGAGGTACAAATACAACTCCTCACCTCACTGGGGAGAAACTAAGAGAGGAGGGTACGAGATATAGTCCTTAAGCCCTCGAAACGCCTCATCGCAGTCATTATTCCATTGAAAGCCGTTGGTCTTCGTTTCTCTCAAGGCCTTGAAGAATGACAAGTGCATGTCGGCCGATTTGGCCAAGAGGCAAGAGAGAACAGCAATCCGTCCAGTGAGTTTCTGGACTTCCTTTATTGACCGAGGAGACTTCATATTAATGATAGCCTTAATCTTCTCTGGGTTAGTCTCAATTACTCGATGTGAAACAATATAGCCCAGAAACTTCCCAGATGCCACTCCAAATGCACACTTGCTCGGGTTGAGTTTCATCTAGTGAGCTTTGAGCACACTGAAGGTCTTGGACAAATCTTGGACGTAGTGGTCGATTATTTTACTTTTGACGAGAATGTCGTCCACATAAACTTCCACGTTCCGTCTGATCTAGTTCTCGAACATTTTATTTACAAGCCGCTGATAAGTTACACCCGTATTCTTAAGGCCGAAGGGCATGACTTCGTAACAGTAAGTTCCTGGGTCCATTATGAATGACGTGTGCTCCTCGTTTTCAGGGCTCATTTTTATTTAGTTGTAACTCGAGTACGCATCCATGAAGTTTAAAAGTTCATGGCTGGACGTCGAGTCTACAAGTTAATCAACCTAGGCAGAGGAAGGCTGTCCTTGGGCCATACTTTATTGAGGTCTGTAAAGTCCACGCACATCCTTCACTTCCCGTTATTCTTCTTTACCATAACCACGTTTGATAGCCAATTCAGGTACTGTACCTCACGGATGAATCCTGCATTTAGGAGCTTCTTTACCTCTTCACGAATGGCCACCAATTTCTCTGTCGAGTAATTTTGGTGCTTCTGCTAGCCGGGTTTGTGACGAGGATCTAGACCCAATTTATGGACTATTATTTCTGCGGAGATCCCCAGCATGTCATTTGGTACCTAGGCAAAAACGTCTGAGTTCTTCTATAGAAAGTCAATAAGCCGGTCTCGGACGGACTGAGGTAGAGAGCTTCCTACTTGAACATAGTTCTTTGGATCTCTTGGATCCAGTGAGAGTTGGACAGTAGGCTCTCCGGACTGTGCCTGTTGCAACATCGCTTCATCTTGTAGGTCTAGGTCTTCAAAAGGTTGGGAAAGAGGTGTCTACGTGACTTAGGGCAAGTAGCACATCCGTTTAGCAGCTTGGTCTCCGAGGACCTCCCCAATCCTAAATGGAGTTGAAAATTTTATCTTTAGATGCGAGATGGAAGTGACAGCACCGAAGGCGGTCAAGCAAGGACGTTCGAGGATTGCATTGTAAACTGATGGGAAGTCCACGACCAAGAAGGTGAGCACCTTAGATGCAGTCCTCGGGTATGTCCCTAGCGTAACTTTCAACTGGATGACACCCTGAACTGGTATTGGCTCATTGTCAAGTCCGTAGAGGGGTCCTTCGGTAGCTCTCATTTGACTTTTCTTAAGTACCAATTTAAAATAAGCATCAAGATAAAGTAAATTTCTCGAGCCTCTATTATCAATAAAAACTCGTTTCATTTGGTAGTCATTTGCTCCATCTAAAACAAGCGCGGTTACAACTGGGGGATCAAAGTGAAGAGAAGTTACATGGGCCATGTCTTCGTTGCTAAAGCTAATAACTTCATCCCTGTTTCCTATCCTGGGTCTCTTAGCTACGATGATCTCCCGAGCGTCTTCACGGGCTGGGCGAGTTGATATCATATTTACAACCCCGCAGCCACTCGGTTCCTGAGCTGGTTAGCCTCAACATCACCTACTGTTTCGAAGCCTCGTCCAAGTCTTTGTAGGAAACGGTTGAAGTGTCCCCTCCTTATTAGCTCTTCGATCTCCTTCTACAGCGTCCACCAGTCCTCGATGTTATGCCCACTGCAACGATGGTAGTAATAGTATTTGAACTAGTCGCCACCTTCGGGGTTCTTCAATGCTTTGGGCCACTTCAAGAACTTCTCGTCTCGAATCTGCACCAGGACGTTGGTGCGCGAGTCATTTAAGGAAATCAGATTTAATGTTTGTGCTCCCTACGAACGGCCTACTCGGACCTGTGTTGCTTCTTTATTGTCTGGTGACCGGGACGGTCCCCGCCCTTTCTCCTCCCTTTCACCACCCTGGAGTGGAAGTTCTCGTCCTTCTCTAGCTTCTTCGCGTCGTTGGCTTCTTCGGCCGCGATGTATGCTTGGGCCACAGCCTCGGCAAACATCTGGGGACCCTTGTAAATGAGGTGCTTGAAGAAAGCTCCTCCTTCCAAGGCAAATAAGAACGCGTTTAGCTTTACCCCGTCCATCAGTTTCGGGATCTGTCTAGCTTCTGTGATGAATAGGCTCAAAAACGCCCTCAAACTCTCCCTGGCACCTTGCTTCACACGAGTAAGGTGCTAAGGTTGCTTCTTAATCCTCCTGCTGGAGGCAAACTACATGAGGAAGTTGCTTGCCAGCTCATTGAATAATCGTATAGAACCAGCTAGCAGGCCGTAGAACCACCTTCTCGCGTGCTCTTTGAGTGTTAATGGAAAGCACTGACACATTGTCATCTCATCCAAACCTTAAAGATTTAGATGCTCACGGAAGTGGTCCAGATGGCCCATGGGATCAGCGCTTCCGTCGTACAAGTCAAGGTTTGGCATATTGAACTTTGGGGGAAGCGGCCTTGTCCGAATCTCCATCATGAGTGGAGATTGACGCAGGTCCACGGCCCCTCCTCTGCCGTTTCCGCCGAAAACTCGCTAGAAGACCATCTCCAACTTTTCCTTCACTTGGGATGGGGTCTTCATCTTCCTCTCATTGAGGTAGTCTCTCAATTCCTAGGGGTCTTGGGCAGCCTGCGACCCCGACAGGCTCGTATCGCTAGGATGAATCTCTTCACAAGCAGGCACCTCCTACATGGGGCGCTCCCACAAAGATCAAAAATTCCGCCTCCCAAGGCTTTCCTCTTGGACCTAAGAACCCAAGCGACCATCAAGTCGCTCTGAGACTCTACTGCTTAAGGCAACTTGCGTCCTCGGTTCCCTGTGCTGGCTTACTGGTTTCGTGGGATTCTTCCCCTTACCCTTTCTCTGGGATGTCGCAGCCTAGGAGGCCTTAGATGGCAACCCCCTTTGCCGCTAGTCCATTCTCGAGCAGAGCATCTGGACCGCCTTGGTGACATCGTCCATTGTCATAGCCAGTGCCCGTATGTACGGATTAGGATGATCTTCTATCTTGACGATGGCTGCGGGGGGATTGCCGCATGAGCCAGGCTCTCAGACTGGAGCGTAGGTCTATCCCCTCGTGTTCATTATTTTTTGAGTTTCTTGGAAAACGCCCTGAGCTAACTTTTCGTAGCGATTTCCCACAGACGGTGCCAATATTACATCCTCGGGTTTTGCGCACTTGTAGGGACATGGACCTAGCTGAGCCCGTCTTGTTTCTAACTACTCGGGCAAGACCCGTGCAATACGAAGAATGAGACGAAGTGAGAAAGATAGTTTGAAGACTAATGCACGTGGAATTTTTACATGGAAATCCTTCTCGTAAATGAGAAGAAAAAACTACTGGACTATGGTCCGAGAACTTGCTTCACTATAATGTGTTTAACTACGAGGAGGTTACAAAGTGCGCTCAAGCCTTTCCCTTTCTTCTCATTCTCTCTCTATAATGATTAAGCGAGTGTAAATGTTGGGAGATTCTTTGTTTGGTAGACAGTTAATGTATTTATAGTAGTTGAGCTTTCCTTTGAGAGGAGTCCACGTGGCACTGGCGTGTGCAGGAGATCCTGACACCAACTCTGCAAATCTATTTTGCTGCATCAGCAACGTTGCGTGCATGCGAGTCTGGTGTGATGTCACTTCTACAAGGTCGCGTGCTTTGCTGGTCATCATTCCTACAGTGGCCTGATAGGGTCAGCCACCAAATATCTGGCACGCCAATTTTGCAGGCGAGGTGACATTCGAGGCCCATCTTGAATCAACAGCCTGAGTGGGCTTCATGTCCATTATGCCACACTGGCTGGCTTTGGTGCTTAGACCTCTTGAGCTTCTTGGGCTTACTGGGTTTTTGTCGCATCAGGGCCCAATTTCAGGAAAATGAATCTTACAAGTGGGCCATTAGTATCAATATCCATCAAATATTATTGATAAATTTTAAAAAATAAAAAACTATAATTTTAATTAACATGAAGCCAACATGTCATATTTTCATCTTTAGAAAAATAGCATGTCAGCATATATATAAACTTTCAGAACAATCCCAGAAGCATGTAAACTATACAAAATTGAGGGAGGAAATGGGCAAAATGAAGCCTGATTGCCAAAGAAAGGAATAAAAAATACAGACCTTTTGTATAATCCCCGAAGGTTTCTAGATATAATATTTGACGACTTTGGCCCCACAGCAAACTGCATTTAAAGAGGAAAATCACACGATAAACAAGTGGCAATCAATGTGCTTTATAAATATTTGCCAATACGTATCAGTATCAGAGCCCTTTGATACCGATATCTCCCGATACTGCGACAATATCTCCATATGTTGTCTTATCGATGATATATCATAATATATCGGCCAATGAAGCCCCATTAGCCTACGATTTTTAGAAACATTTTTAATCTAATATTTTAAATACCGATATGTAATGTCCAATATCTCAGATACCGATACAGCCATGATGGATATAGACACTAGTATTTTCATCCAAGGCAAAGCATGCTAAAAATATGCTGGTATCTAAAATATTGAGTCGAACAAACATATATAATAGTAGAAACTGAACCTGGCCACGTGTTTTAGTTGAGCTGCCATGTTGAATATGAGATTTTGTCACTAAACAATCTTCAGCAAGGTGTCCCGGATTATGACATTTCCAGCTACAGCAGCAAATCAGTGATGAGGTATTTCCACATTAGTACTAAAAGGAAGTCCAAATTACAAATAAAGAGTTCACAGCCATGGATGAAAATGTCGGTTGCAGTCATATCGGTATCAGACAAAACATATCCATATTGAATATATTTTAAAGAAAAATATTTCTAAAAATCGTAAGCTGATAATGTCATATCGACTGATATATTAAAATATACCACCGATACAATAACATATCACAATATTGAGAAGCCTAAGACCAGTGTATATCGGCTGATATTGCATTTTTTACACTATATTCCTAATAATAATGGAGTACATGATCCTTATTCTTTAAGGCCAGTCTGGAAATGGGATTTTTTTTTTTTTTCGGGAGTTTGATCAAAAGTTGGCTAGCACACAGACATGAATATCTCAACAAACTGATTTGACTTTATATTAGGTAGGTCTAAAATAGAGTTATCTATTTGTTAAGGCATGTGATGGAGCAACTTAATACTTGATCAAAGCACCTTCTTATGGCATTTTATTGATCTACAGAAGGCACAAGACAGTCCCTAGAGAGCTATCATGGAGAATTTTGGAGAAGAAAAAGGTTTCCAAGCCATGCATCAAAATTATAAAAGATGTGGATAATGGATAATAACTTGTGTGAAGAAACGTGCAAGGGAGAACAAAGTTTTCATATTACAATTGGCTTCATAGATGAAAAATATCAGTAAATATTTTAAATATCGGTAGATATGAATCGGTATAGAGATCCCCGAATTAATATTTTCCGATATTGTGACAATATCACGATATACTTCCGTATTAACATTATAGCATAATATGTTATCGTATTGATTCCGCCAATATTCAAAATATCAATTAATAGACCCGATATTTAGTTGATTTATAGGCTGATGGTTCCTTAATAGTGTATGATTCTCGAAATTGTTTTTCAATATACCTAATACCAATATATATTATTCGATATGCTTGATACCAATATAGCTAAAATCAATACCGATATTTTCATCCATGATTAGCTTACATCAAGAGTCATCTTTCAACTCAGATCTAGTTGCCATGGGTATTGATGAACTTACCAGGCACATTCAGATGATGTACCAAGTATATACTTTTTTTTTTTATCCAAATGACAGTATTTTTATTGGATGATATAAAGAGGATATTAATGCCAAGTTAGAAGTTGAAAACTTTCGAAAAGAAAGTTTTGGAATGAGTAGAACAATGATGGAATACAAGGTTAGTAATGAAGAGAGAGTCCATGAAGACAGTGAGGATAAAGACCGAAAACCTACCAAAGAAGGATTACTTTATATTAGGTTAATGGTTCAGTAAAATGTGATGATGGATTGATAAGGATATTATACACACGATCAAAGCATGTTGAATGAATAGATGTGTTATCGGAATCCTGTGGGATGAAATGATACCGTTCAAACTCAAAAAAATTATCATAAAGATGGTTATTAGGCCAGCTATGCTGTATGGGGCAAAATGTTGGATGATTAAGTAATAACATTTTCTAAGGTGGTTAGTAGGCCAGTTGTAAGCAGCAAACACAATCAACATACATACATATATATATATATGTACATACATGCATACATATATATATATATGTACATACATACATATGAAGCAAGGGGTTGGACAGTTAAGTCTTAACGTGTTAAAAAATGGTTGCAAAGAGTTGATGTTGAGATTACTGCATGATAATACTAGGAGGGAGGGAGAGAGAAAGAGAGAATATGCAATGATATTATATGGGAAAAGTATGCATGACACTTAAGAAATATAGACGGGTTTTATAAAACTCTGATGTTGTATTTAGTTTCGAAATAGTAACTCATAATGTTTACATTATTTCGGATAATGATTTTTTTATAAAAGATAATACGATGACATGGATGTAGTTAACTCTGATTATGGTTCAAACATAACCCCTTACACATGCACTGACGTCATGATACAGTTTGTTTTCTAGCCACGTGTTAAGGTAGCATTTTAGGGTCCAGTGATTAGACTATTTTTATATTTATTTCATTTGGGTCGGTTGTAATAACGATGTGAAACTCACATCCATCGTTATTTTGGGGCTTTTACCTAATAACATGAGTAATTAGCATAAGATGGATTAATTCCATTAATTAATATCGGGGTAAAGTTTTCGGATGTGACAGATTTGGTCTTAACAACTCGACTAATCTATACCTCTTTCAAACTTTATTATTTGTGGGCTCCTCATATCAATCAATTGAGTTTGCCTTATTTTAGGCAATACCTAACAAGTTCTCTACTTCACAACGTATTTTACAAAGTAATATTGTTCGTGAATATTTGTCCGTTCAATTTACTTCATTTATATCCTAGCATAGGATACCCCATCAGTCCTCTTGTCCTAACACCCTACAACAAGATGAAGTGGCTCAACGCAAAAATAGACACCTTTTAGAAGTGGCAAGAACTCTTCTATTTTACATGTGAGTTCCAAAATATTTTTAGAATAAGATAATTTTAATCGCTTGGTATTCAATCAACAATATGACTTCAGTTGTACTTCAGGGAGATATCCCACATCATATCCTGTTTCCTCATAAGTATTTACACTTAGTTCATCTGAAAATTTTTGGTTGTATACGCTATATTTGGACATCTACCCTCACATAACTAAATTTAATGCCAAGTCACTTAGATATATATTTTTTTATATCCATGCACTCAAAAGGCGTGTTGATATTTCTCATCTAATTTAGGCCGATGTTTTGTATCCTCTAATATTTCACTTAAGAAATCAACTCCTTTCTAAGAGTTTCCTTTCACTTCCATGTATAATGTCATCTCTCATTATGAGTTTCTTGTCTATTGCGTTGTCCATCAGATTGTCTCTTCACCTCATGTACCACCCGATCCGGTGATTTACATCTATGTCCATGGTCCTCATAAGGTGTCTAGGTCTTCTCAAGTAGATGCTCATAAGACAACCCCTTTAGCGTTGATTCCTTTGCCTATAGATCCTAGCGTTATTGAGTCAATAATAGATTTAAACCATCAAATTGTACTAAAAAATGGTTACCGTAATTGCACTCAGTATTCTTTATCTGCTACTATTTGTTAGACTAGTGTCTCATCTTCGCTCTATACTTTTATATATACTTTGGACTCATATTCTACACCTTGATTAATGTCTAAAGCAATCTCTCATCCTGATTGACGGGTAGCTATAGAGGAAGAGTTAAGATTTAGTTCCCTTGCTTGTAAGGAAGAAACTTATTGGTTGTAGATGAGTGCACGCCGTAAAAGTTAATCCTAATGGTCTTGTTGGGCGGCTATAGAAATGTGTGGTAGTTAAAGAATATATCCAAAATTATGTTATGGAGTCGGTGGATTACACTGATACTATGTCATAAAATTGACATCTGTTCACCATTTTATGGCGCTGGCGACTACTCATCACTAGCTTTTACACCAACAAAATGTTGAAAACGTCTTCTTATGTGGAGATCTTTAAGAAAAAGTTTATCTTAAGCAATCACCTAGGTTTGTTACTCAAGGAGTCTGATTTCATTTACAAGTTGAAAAAGTCATGACTCAAAACAATCTATGCAAGCTTGGTTCAGTAGGTTCAGTGAAATTGTTTTTGAGTTTAGTCTCTCTTGTTATGGAAGTGATTATTCTGCATTCTATCATCATTCTAATTTGGGTGTATTCTCTTTGTTGTACATGTAGATAATATTGTGATCATTGGTAATAATAACAAGGGTAATGATAATATTGTGATCATTCCAATGACATTAGGAGTTTATGGCACTTTCTTAGCATTAAGGTTGTCAGATGTTGTTACAATATATTCCTCTCGCAAAGAATGTACACACTTGATTTCCTTCAAGATATCAATATGCTAGATGCAAAATTGTTTAATGCACCCATGGATTCAGGACTGAAGCTTTCACCAGACAATAGGGAAATCTTTACTAAGCTAGATAGATACCACCATCCATTGGAAAGCAGAATTATTTGGCAATTACCTTATTAGACATTACATTACTAATCAGTGTGGTAAGTTAGGTTTTGTTCTCTCTACATGTTCCACATTGGAAGACGGCCATGCATATGCCTAAGTACCTCAAAGGTACACTAGGACGTGACCTAGTTTATAGTAATTATGACCACAATTGAGTAGAAAGGTTCTCTGATGGTAAATGAGTTGGATCACCGTATACAGTATGACTGCAAGTCTACTATGGTATATTGCATGTTCATTGGGGGCAAGGTGGTATCATAGATTAGTAGGGAACATAATATAGTTGTTAAGTCAAATGCTTAATTAGAATATTATACGTTAATCTTAAGTTACACAAAAGTGATATAGCTTAGACAATTACTTGAATCACTTAGATGTAAGAATTCCAAACTATCTCAATTATGGTGCAATAATTAGGCAGCAATTCATATAACATCAAATCCTATTTTCCACGAACATACGAAGTACATAGAGGTAGATTGTCACTTTGTTCATAAGAAGCTACAACAATACTTTATTCATGTTAAACTCGTGAGAACTGGAGATCAATTAGCTAATATGTTTATCAAGTCTCTAATTGGAAATCAAGTAGAATACATTTACAACAAATTGGGCATAATTAATATTCATACTCCAGCTTGAGAGAGAATGTCAGAACAATAAACCTTAATCAAGAGTATTTTAGTCACTATATAAAGTTTGTAAGTGTATTTATGTATATATACATTCTCATAACCCTCAAGAAAGGGTTTTCACTACAATTACTCTTTTTTCTTTTAGTTAATAGTACAAATAAGAATCTCCTTCATTGAGAAATTTATTTTTCATGTAAATAGATATAGAGTCTATAAAGCAATCAAGTGAGCATTTAATTCCTTCCATAGTCATAATCAAGATATATAAGAAAAGTTGACCTTCAATTCCTTCCACTTTAAAGATTTTCTCTTTCAGTTTCACCTGTATATTTTCTCTACCATAAGCAAATTAATTATCATTGTGCTCAACATTACCATATCACATAATTCAAAACCTGGATGAGTAATAATGAAAACATTACCATTCATAAGTGCATAGACTAGATTGCTTTTTGGACCACTGATTACGGCAGCAATCCCATGTATCTTCTGCAAGTTCAGGCAGCTCTAAAGATGCATTCGGTCTAAATATGGTCAAAGTTGAAGCTTGACTTCCAAGAAAATCCTGCTAACAGTGAAACATCAGGGTTAGACAATTCGCATTCAAATTTTACCGCAGGAAAGCAATGAGAAGAAAGAGACCTTAGGAAGCTCAGGGTGATGCTGTTTTAATAGCTCAGCTTTGCAATCCATACTGCAGATGTCATCCTCAGTCTGCAGAAATATATCGACATAAAGAATGACAAGTGCAAAACAAGTGTGTCTACGGATATGGCAGGATCATTAATTCAAATATCAATTGATATGACTCTATCAACTTATTATTTTTAGAAATTTTTTCCTTTCCAATACATGTGACACCAATATATATTATTCGATGCCGATATAGTTGCTATCGACATTGAAACCAATATTTTCATCCATGGTGTATATTGAGGTGGCAGAATAAAACATAAAATTCAAATTGAAATTGAACAAACAACCTCATTGCATATATATTCTCCATATCTTCCACACATGACACATGCAGGCTCTCCGGGAAGAGGAAATCGTTGCTCACTTCTGGTTTTAACTCGATCAACATCACTTGCTTGATCTACATGCAAAATTAACATTGTCAGCGAGGAAATATTCTGACTGCCAATGACAGTGCTCTTCCATTAAGGAAAAGGAGGTAAAGAACAACGAAAATATAGCCCATTGTATGAAGCTCCTACATTGTAAGATATAATCAAGTCATATATACGCAGCTTTCCCTTACAGTTGCAGGAAGGATATTGTTATGATTTAAACCCACGAACTTCATGCTAAAATGAAGCAACCTTATTATTGCATCAATCCTGAACATCAAGATAATAACAAGAAGAAGAAAAATGCAAAAGAAAATCCCTTTCCCGATACAATGAAGCAACCTTATTATTTCCTTTTTAATTTATGATTTTTGTAATTTTTTTCTTCTGGCACATCCATCATCAATACATATTGTTTGATATGTTCGAAACTAATATAATCATAACTGATACAAGTATTTTCATTGGTGGACCAAAGCATGTGAATGAGAACCCTTTCTCGTTACAAATATATGAAAGTCAACCATGAAGAAAAGGCTGCAGTTGAATGCCGAAATGAAACATAAGCAAAAGCAGGAAATAGGAAGAACGGCAAGACAGCAAAGAAGTTTCAAGAAAGGTGGCATGTTTTTCCATACAGAACCTCTCACATGCAAAATTCAAAGAAGTTAGCCATAAAGTATCCCAAAATCAGCTCCAATGCATTCTTAATAAAGCTCTCATTAGATTTACAAACCCCAAAATTTCAATGTGATGGACATGTACTCATATAAAGGATTTGGCACGGACATGACTCTAGTGTAAGTCAACACCCAAAGACTTAAACCCTCTTAACACAGCTGCAAAATTAGTTAGATGTCACAGAAATTAAATCATGAAAAAGCAAGTTACTTGAACAACAGTGATAAATTGGCTAGACAAACCAGCCAGTGGAAGTACCTAGGAAATGTAAAGAGGACATAAAGAGCATTAATATGAAAATATGAATGTGAAATTTGTAGAATATCTTATCATAACCAACTCCTCCATAATGCTGGGTGATTGATTCTGGGCTTTGCGACAATTCTGCCATGTGAAACTTCTTTACCCATTTCAGTATTTCAGCTTTATTTACATTTTGTTTGCTTTTATCTTCTTCTAACTCATGTAGAGATGTTCAATTTATATGTGAGAAAACTTCATCCAAAGACAAGGACCTTTTTCATTTATCTTGCACAAAAAAGAAAGCATTGATATGCAAATATGAATGTGAAATTGGAGGGATATCTTATCAGAGCCAACTCATCCATAACACTGGGAGATTGATTCAGGGGCATGGTCACAATTCTGCCATGTGAAACTTCTTTTCCCATTTTTGTATTTCAACCTCATTTAATTTTTATTAGCTTTTATCCTCCATTAGCCAAGTAAAGATGTTCAATTTATATGTGCCACAACATCATCCAATTGATAACAAGGGTATTTTGATCATGCACCAATTATGGTAGCATAGAATTTCAGTTTTTCATATAAATATATTAGTCATATATGGCTAGACGTATTCTATCTTTCATATAGAGAACTGCCGGAAAAAGAGGCACATTTAAGCACTTCATCTCTAACCAAGAACTGAGATGGTTCCACATTAAATTTTTCAAAATATTTTGATCATTTCACTGCTCCTACTTCTTACAGATTTTTATCACCAAGATCACAGCTATGTTAGCCATCTAATCATTGTTTTGATATACTATTCAGTTTTTTTAGGCATGGCATACTTTACATCAAGTTATTCCAGCAGACAACTATCACATCCCCATTAACAAGGGAGAATCTAAAAGTTATCTCATAGCCAAGAAGATTACTTCCATCACACACACGAGCAAATTATTTAAAAAATGTGAATCTAAAGTTACATAAAGCAAGCAGCCTATCCTAGTAAAAAGCAGAAATTAAGCTAATGATCATTGTCCACATATTAGAATGCAGTATTACAAGAACCAATTGGAAACAAACCAAAACTTGGTTGCTCAGATAGCTCTTCAGCTCCTGAAGATTCTTCATCACCTGGCAATAAATCATCATGGATTATGTGAAAAATTGATGTCTCACAAGTCTGACAGGCAATAATCAATCTCAACATGAAAATAAGAAAGAAAAGGGAGTGGGAGAATAACCTGCATACAGCTGAAAAATGAAAGGAAGGAGAAGCATGAATAGGTATAGTTGCAACTCCTACACCATTCAACTACAATTTATTTTTTACCACTAGCATAGAAAGGTGATTTGAAGTATATAATCATATGAAGCTAGAGAATCAGATGAGGCACATTTGGTAGAAATGTTAAGTTAGCATGGTTCTTTATATATAAATTTTAGGTGACATAAGTTTGCAAAGATGGTTTTCCCTATCAACTCCACGGAATGGATGAAAGTACTGGTAGATGTATCTGTAGCAACCACAAACACATCAATATCGGACATGGGAAGAAAAAAAAATCGAATATTTTGAATATCAACTGATATATTGTGATATATTGCCAATACGGCCATATATTCCAATATTATCATGGTATCGAGAAAAATCCATATCGGGGGGTCTTTACATCTATGCTCTATAAAGATCAGGAAAAGAACTTCAGGCAAGAGCTAGAATGGTTATAAGCAATATAGAGGAAGCAAAGAACAACCAAGTATAGCTTGAGGTATGAGGCAACACAGAAGGTACGGTATATAGTTAGACCTAGGAACTGCAGTTGATAATCAGACCTATCCAGCCAATCTAGAACTTAGAAAAGACTAGTTTCTGGGGACTTAAGTAACACTATTCTCCCTTTTTTCATAACATCTCCATCTTTCTTTTTCCTTCTCTTTAGCCCTCCCCCCCCCCCCCGACACACACA
>JAODPA010070668.1:0-31388 GCA_025585075.1 Nepenthes mirabilis | reverse complement strand
TCTTAAATTTTTATTAATGATAAATATTATTTATCATTTGTTACTTTTAGTCATACATAGGAAAACAAAACAAATTAAACGGATTAATTACAATTAAAAAAAAAACCCTTATCCGAACCGTAGCACCGCTGCGGGGCACAGTTGACACAAGGTCCGGCTGCCCGGGTCGTATTTCACCCGGCATCTCAACGTCTTGCTCAAACATTTCAAAATTTCCATTTTCCCGGTAAAGCTTGATAGAATGGAAGAAGCTCTCAATCACCATGGGAAACGCGAAGGTACCCTCCCCCTCGGTCGGCTTTAATTCTAACAGAATTGGAGAGCCCCTTGTCTCCGCGTAATGTCGAATAAGCGTTTTACCCCTGCCCGCAGTCCCTTTTAATTCTGTGGCTCCTGTTAAAAATTTAGGGATTCGTATACTTGTTATAAATCATTATTGTTGGTGATGAATACTGGAGTGATTTTTGGGATTTGTGATCGTGCAGTTGAAGGAATGGAATCAATTGTTGCGACAGTGAGTGGTTACCATGGGTCTGAGCGGTTCAAGCTCATTAAGCTGATCTCTCTTGCCGGCGCAAGCTATGTCGGAGCTATGACTAGATCTACCACGCACTTGGTTTGTCAACTCTTTCTTATCGCAATGTCATTCGTCGTTCCTATATATCTTTTTATCAACTTCTTCCGTCATACTTATACTAGTTTTCTCCAATGGTAAAGGAAGCAAAAAGTTACTCCTTTTATACTCCTAGGTTACTCTATAGAATAGCTTGAAGCTCATCCTGCATCTCCTTCATCGCAAATCTTCACAGAAGGACCCCAATCCACATTGCAGAATAATATGGAGTTCTCAAAAAATGCGATGAAACAAAGTACACGCCTATGTTACTCTCTATATTTGCTTGAAGCTTAGGCTGCCTTTCATTTAACGCAAATTTTCTTTGAAGGATCCCAACCCACATTTAAGAATAGTAGAGAGAATGCTAAGTTCAAAAAATAGTAATAATAAAACAAAGCATACTTAAGGATTTGTGAAATGCCCCAGGATTGTTGTTGAACCACCTGCTTACTTTTGGAAAATCAAATTTCAATTACTGAGCGATTGTAAGTAATCACCGGATTACTTTTTTGAAAAACACCCCTATTTCCTCTACTTCCTATGACCTGGTGATTGTACTGGTGAATGCATCGGAACAATTACCAAGGTAACCTTAGTAGTAGTCATTACCGAAAGCCACTACATGGGTGATGGAGGTAACCAACTCTGTCACCCATTGTCTTCAGTTAGGGTCGACCTGACATGGGTGCTCACCTCGTTCCAACATACAAAAAGAAAAAAAGAAATGTTGGGGCAATGCTTGTTTTTAGGGAGTGGGAATGAAGGCATGAGAATCTCATTCCCATAGTAAAAACCGGAGATGCTTACCAATTATTGCATGTCCAATACTAGAATGGGAATGTTGAGAATGGGACTGCCGTTCCTTCCACTCCACTTTCATCAAACAAATATAACCTATTCACAAAAAATACCATTATCAGGCTTCTTGAAGATGATGATAACATGATCCTATGCACCTGCCTCATGAGATTTGCATTTAGTTATATGAGACTTCGATAAAATCTCTTTGTGGAATTTTCTTTTGAAAATACATCAAAGCTTAGGCCTCCTGTTGTTAGCCTTGTATAAGAGAAGCTTTGCACTGATTCTTGCTTTTAGTTTGATGCAAATGTTATCCAGTGTTTGTTGCTTCATTCTCTTCAGTAAGTATTTTGTTATGATGGGTTAGAAAGTTGAGATGATCTAGTTCATGCTCTATTTTGCTGGTAGATTTGCTGGAAATTTGGAGGGAAGAAGTACGATCTAGCTAAGAAGTTAAGAATTGTAATTGTCAACCATCTCTGGTTAGAAGAATGCATAAAAGAAGGAAAGCATGTCCCGGAGCATGCATTTACAATGCAGAGGTACAAGACTGGCCGTATCCTGACTTGATCAGTTATAACTTTTACGACCTCTTAGCATGCATGTAATGCAGAAAAACTGAGTATGATGTGTTTTTTTTTGAGGCAGATAATCATTTTTTTTTTAAAACTACATCTACATGAATTTGTCATTGATTCCCTGGTGCTTTAACAAGGGTCATTGCTAAGAAATAATTGCATGTTAACTTTGATTCCTGCAGTGGACATGAAGTGGGTTCAGTCACTTTGGACGCTCCAACTGTTGCCAGGATAACAGGTTCACTGATTGAGAATAGGCTCCTCTTGGACAAATCCAATGTGCATGATGGCTCCAGATATCCTGTAATTGATGTGGAATTAGAAGAAATAGAGCCTGAATATTCACATGATAATTTGTTATTCTATGAGGTGAGGTAACATATTCATTGCTTTATTCTACGTCAAAATTTGGGGTTGGGGAATACTGTAGTCTGTGGCAGGGGGTTTCAATTCTTTTATGACATGAGGTCCTCATGTCTCACTTTTTGAAGAGAGTTGCATGAGCTGATCAGGATTCTTCCCTGTAAAATACTTTTCACTTCACATCATTTTTAATGCTCACATTATACCATTGTTAATGATTCTTCTTGCATGATCAGTTAGTTGTCCCATTTACCTCTTCCAGTGATTTTTACTGCAGAAGTTTCTATTCTCAATATTCTTTTACAGAATTTGTTATCACAACCAGGAAAGAGCAACAATGCTTCAGCTTGGTCCAAGGAAAAAGCAGTTAAGAAATTTCTGAAGAAAGACAGGGGTGCAACTAGCAGACGAAAAATTGCTCAGTCCCAAAAATTTTCATTAGAAAGACTTGAGGTGATAATCTAGACATATGATAAGCTTTCCTTCCTCTTTGGCTATAGAACCCCTTGCTGATACAGAAGGATCATTATTTGCTTTATCCTGTGATGATTTATTTGACTTCTGTCCGGCATTATGTGATGTTAAACTTGTTTCACCAGATCGTAGCATGATCTTTCTTGCATTTTGATCTTCCTTTCCATTCATGAACCCTTGCAAATCATAAGTTATATTCGCAACATGCTTCATATGAATGATGAACCATTAATCTGTCACATAATAATACATAACTGCTTCAATTGTGCAGGTGATGTAAACTTGAGCTTATTTTCCCGTGATTGGTTTATGAAAGGCCAAATCAAAAAGCGAATTGCTTCAGTATATAGGCATAATTTTTGTGCTTCAGTTTGTAGGCAACAACTTACTATGAAAATTTGGATTAATTGTTTTGTATGCTGAGGAATGCAAATGTGGTGTGTGAAATGTTAGTTGGTGTCTGCATTCCAACTAGACATTAGCTATATTCTGAAGAGCTTTGATAGGCGTACACCCATTTTACACCCATTATTACCGAAAATCATCCATGTCAGACAGAGAAGAAAGGAAAACAATGGATCTCTTATTGTTTTGTTTTGTAGTCCTAATTGTTAACTGACTGGATTGTTTGTTTCTTCTCTCTCATTTTACATCATTTCTTTTTCCTTGAGGGCTTCTGTTGCTGACATAAAAGTATTTCTTCCATGACTTTGGATACCACCTATAAAGGTTTGCCCGTTCTTTGTACATAAACCTTTGTGAGGTTTTGTGCTTATGTGGCCTTCTTCGGTAACCTATTCTGTAAAATGGGTGTATGAATATTGTTTTCCTATTCTGAATATAGTGTAGAGATGACTGAAAAATTCTGTTCGAAGTGTGATATCTTGCTCAACCAATTCTAAATGGCAGTAAATTGAATAGCAAAATGACCATTTAATTCAGCGCAAAACTGCTGAATGAATTTATTTTAGGTAATAGTTTTTAGATGGATGAAAGTATTGGTTTGAGAATAAAGTACATGTTCAAAATTTAACATCTGGACAAATAACAAATTTGTGCAATTGAGAAGAAAACACCTATATCCCTTCAGATGATGAACGTACCCTGAAAAGATACATTTGATAGGACAAGGATCCAATTTATCATGATTGGGAAAACTTTCATGGCAATTTTGATTGAACAAAGATCAAATATGCGGGGATGTAAGTGTAAGAGACAAGAGAGAAAAATAGAGAAGGGAATTTTTCAATGAAAGAATGATGAAGACATGTAGTTAATCATGTACCAGGCAGTAAAAGACTGCATCTTCATAGAATAGTAAAGGGATATTTAGATGAAATGGCTATGCATGGGAGTCTCTATGAGATGGCGATTCTTCGTGTAACAATCTCATTTGTTGTGGAGTGTGAGAACAAGAAATTTCTCTCCGATGGCAAATCACGTTAGCCATCCACATATGGGATCTCAATTATATATGACGTCGGATGAGGGTATGTGTCATATTAAGAAAAGTGGTTTAGGACTAACTTCCTTTGTAGATATAACAAATGAAGGTGAGAAGAAAAGTAATCTTTTGCATTATGACTTAATAGATTATGAAAAAGAGCACTTAAATGTGTGCAGCGCCAAGCCTAGAAGGAAGCAAAAAATAAAAACAATTTAGAAAGATATTTGATCAAATAAAATCATGTCATTTAAGAGTAATTATCGATGAAGGTAATAAAATAATGATACCTAATTTTGGAGATTAAACCACTAGCACCCTAGACATCAAAATGAACTGACATGAGAGTGGAAGAGCATATTTGTAACGACTCACAAAAGGATTATAACTATACCCTCCTAGTTGATAAGATTGACATGAGACTTGAGAACATAACTAAGACTCGGAATTATCCTCTTCAATTTACGTAGAGGGATGATCAAGGCATTTGTGTATTTGTTCAATTGTGGGTAATGGAGTACAGGTTGTTGAGACACCCATGTTCAAAGTACAACTCCTATAACTCAAGCTTGGAGCCAATCGTCTTGCACATCCTTAGATCATAAACAATTACAGAGTCTAGAGAAAATGCCATTACGTAATTAAGATGCCATGGCCTCGGACCCAAGTAGGTTTTAAAAATAATCCAGAATAATTATAACTCACAAAAATTAACTCCCAAAATTTATAAAGCAAATAACCAAACAAACCCAAATCCTGGCATGACTTGACCACTCAACTAATAGTACAACCATAATCAAAACAATAAAAAATAACATTGTTATATATTTGCGGGATCTCTCTGGACCACTCATTTGAACAAATTAATGATCGTGACCTATTCCAAAATATTGTAAGGAATGAGTGACCAACGACAACACAAACAAATCACCGAATCATAACAAACCAACCGCCACAAAATCCATTTTAATCAAATGATTTGAACACTTTTTCCTTGATAATACAACATACTATCAATATTCTATTTGTCGTCCCAACAATACCAAAATGCATCCGTTGTGAACACAGTCCAAATACGAGGCTGATATTTACCAAAAATATGTGAAACTTCAGTCCAATTTGCGTTTGAACTCCCTGCAATGTATCTAAAACCCACTAATCTGAAGGGATAAGAAGCAATGAAAAGCATGAACCAAATGTTCAACAAGTATGAGTATATAATATAACAAACAAATGCGCCCAAAATCTGAATGAGGGTCGATAAAAATATACAAAACACGTAAAGCCACTATTCAGAAGCCTGTTAATGAAAGTTCGAATGTGGAATCGTACTCAAAAGTATAATCCAAAACAAAAGTCATAAGTTCAAATTATACGAGACCAGCCGACTCTCAACTTTGGGTGAAACCTGTGAATCTCAAACGAAATCTTAAATATAAAATAAATGCTGATAAAGCATATCAAAAATCTAAAAATGTACAAATCGGAGAACTGAAGACCGAAAGACTAACTTAAAAAAGTGTTACACATATTCCCGATAACCTTAGGCCATATCAACTATTATTTAGATTTATAGGTATGGCCATCTGCATACTATCTCCTATAAACTGAAATGAAACTGTGACGGACCATATCCTAATCAGAAACCGCAAGATTTCACCTGCAAAATGGCCGTCAAACTAATCATAAATCTGTACAATTCACCTGTACAAACGTATATATATCACAATAACACATTCACAGGATCCAAAAATGTCACAAAATTTTCGTGGCTCCAACATTGTGTCTTCGGACACTATGTCGGAACAGAGAGATGCAATTAGGTACCTGAATACATATCACAATAACCTGCGGAAGTATATAAAATCATCCATATACAGTGAAAACTATTCTCATCAAAATCTTATCACTAATAATCAAAATACATCGTCATATCCTTTGACATATACACAATCTTCCAGACATATACACTAGACCACATGAATCATCCTCCAAGCCTAGCTTAGTCCACGGACTCTACTCTTCATCGGGTATAAGATTGTACTTATTTGAATGCAAGAAAATAGTAAGGAATGAGCTAATTACTCAGTAAGGTACAATATAAATAAGGATATAAGCAATATACTTAAAATAAATCAAGAGAAAGGGAATAGGAGTATAATATAAATGCATAAAATATGAAACATGAACAAATATATTTTCGGAACACATTTATTTTTCACATTTTATCTCTGATTCCTTTAGATTTTTCAAACATGTAGAAATTTCTTTATCTTTGCGGACCAGGGCTAGTGGGCATTACCAATTAACGGAGCAGACAAATCGAGGAAAGGATTGTGTTCGGTCCACACAATTTAAAGGCTACCCATGTACTTCGAATTTAACGTCCTGTGGTAGGCAGTATACCTTTAATCCCGGATATATTGGGCCAATAGTCCTTATTTTTGTCACCATAGCATACCCCGTGGCCCAGGGCAGTTCATCAAATTATCACTGTAATATTCTAAGACATGTCAGGAAATGCTACTTGTTGAAATAAAAATTCTTCGTCTATTTCATGATTTCTTTTCATATTTCATATTGAAAACTTTGCACAAATATTCATACTTCTTCTTCTTTGATTTTCGCACGCCGGGAGAAAGTTTCAAATATCAAATAGCAAATTATAGAGTTTCAATTTCTTGATACAGATTTATAATTTCATATCCTTACAAATGCAGATACAAATTTCATATTTTCATATTTCTTGGATACGGATATAGATTGTTATATTCTTGTAGATACAGATATGGATTTCCATATTCTTGTGGATTTAAATTTTTACATGATTTCAAATATATGCACAAATTAACATAAAGCCTGGAAACAATTAGGAAATTCTTACCATGTTGAGCTAAATAAAATTTTGGAGCTTCTGGACAACAAATCCCTTCACAAAAACATCCCACATAATTTCTGGAACACACACAAAATAACATATATAAAATACATATGAATAAATACCAATATTCACGTTCGCAAGTTAGGGTTCCAATTTTCTAGGGACAAGTCATGTAAAAATCTCAAAACAAACAGATAAATATAATGGGGCGTGGGGATAGGGTTTCCATGAACACAATACCACATAAAACTAACAAATCGGACATTATATCAACCAATATGCATGCTCAAGATATAAATTTCATAAAATATAAGCTTGAACGGGTATCGAACAAAAAATATCCGAAAGGAACGGAACTGAAAGTGCTACAAGAGGAAGAAAAGTATATGAGTGCACTTGTTTCGATCCGATTTACAACTTTTTCGATTAGTTCTAAGTCGAAAACGGACTCGGAAGCCTGAAACTCCTATTCTTCTCTCTTCTCCTTTGTGTTCTCTTTCTCTCCTCTCTCTCTTTCCACGCAAAAATGGTCGAAGAAAACGAAACTTGCGCTTAAATACGCGCATTGGCGGCTTAAGCATATGTTGGGAGTTGTTCGGGCGCCGCAGCACTGAAAATAGTGCCTCAAGCGCGCATTGGGCATACATCAAGTGCCCCATTCTGCTAAATGCGCCGCAGGCGCATCTCAGGTGTGTCTTGGATGTGACATTCTGATTTTCGCGCCCCGGTCACGTTTTAGGCGCGGGTCAGACCTGCAGTGAGCCTCCTTTGCGCATGCGCTGTTCGGAACCTGTTTCGAGCATTCTAACTCAATTTTTCATAACTTTGAACCCTAATTTTGATTATATTAGTTTAATAAGTCGCGATTGTCATAATTTAAAATTCGAATCTTATTTACGGATTAGCTTTTTAAGGTTTACAATGCCGATTCCCTATTTTGGCAATTCCGGGTCTTTGGGCTTTTCAATCCAATTTCTTCGATATCCTTTGACCTCGATTCATTTATATTAATTTAATTATTTCTAATTACCATATTTTTGGAACTGGTACTTTACAGAAACCACTTTCTTTTATCACTCATGGAATCGGTGCACTCTTCAAGTCTGCTTGATATATTAGGACGTTGATTCGTGAATCCTTAAGCTTTAATGTTCTACATGTTTTTCTAATTTTATGAAACTGTTGAAAGATTGCAAAATTATCTTGATCTGTATACAAATATTGTTGTTTGTTTGTAAATTTAACAAAAAAATTTTCTGCATGTTATATTTGAAGGAATATGGAAAAAATTCTAAATAAGATTTGATGATGAAGAAGTATTTTTTCGGTATGGGAAATCTAAGAATATGCTAGTATTTGAGTAGTGTTTTTTATTTAACTAAATATAGAGAATTAAGAAAATATATTTGGACATGTCTTAAAGTATTATTAGTAAATTAAATGTCGGACTTATCATCTGCGAGTCAGAAAAGTAGCGTTTGGTTTTGTCTATAAGATTATATTTAGATGGCACACCTACGGGTGTTGAATAGTAGTGTACAACTTTTGATTTTGTAGAAGTAATTATAATTTGACTTTTGATATTTGCCATTTTATGGTGAGTTCATTACTGGTTTTTGGTCCTCTATGTGTTAGCATGATTTTAGCATTTTTATGTATTTGTATAATTGATAAGTTTGATAGAGAAAATACGGGTTTTTGGTCATAGTTTAGTATATATTGAACATCAGTTTTGGATTACGTTTGATATGCTTGCCAAATGATGTTTTCAAGTTTTTCGGGTTCTCGATCTTGTCATTATCTTGCATGTTTTTTGATACCTAGATCCACATATGAAAATTTATTTATACCTTATGAAGCAATTAATTCACTTTTACGTTTATTTTGCTAACTTTTCATATTAGAGAACTCGGGTTAACCTGCATGTGGTTGAGTTAAAGGACGGCTGCTCAAGTATTGGACTTATGGTGTTGGAACACATTGATGTAATTGCTGTTTGTAAAAGAAATAGTGGTTATAAGTTTATTAGTTTTGGTTAAATTGTTGAATTTCATATTTTGGATATCGTTGTTTTTTCAATGCTGATTGTTAAATTTGGATTTTGAATTTTGAAAGTTGATTTTGATACTCTAATATTAGCTAAGACGCTCTTGTTTCACATATATTGCTGGTGCTGAAGCCACTTTTGGATGTGGCATTTGGGCCCTACAGTTTGGATAATTATTTTATTTCGAGTAATTTAATGGTGTTTGACTTGCAGGTTTGTGTCCCGATGTTAGGTTTTTAAACAATTGAATTTCAAGTCATAAGATTAATAAAAATCTGGTTTACTTAATTATAGATTATAAAAGTACTATAAACAATTTTTGGGATTGGGGACACGACAGATATGGTATCAGAGAAAGCTGTAGGGGGAGTATCTTGTTCTATTTGAGAATTTATATTGGTTAGTTGTCTCATGATAGGTTGGAAAAATGTCAGTTTGTCGAGGATCGAATTCTTGCCCAGACGATGAGGAGGAATATCTTGCCATTATGGAAGAATGGTGGACATGATAGAATCAATTACCCGAAGGTAGCAAAATCTAGAGTTGGCAGTCATGAATTCAGGGATAGCCATGGTAGTGTGTGATCGATTCACTAATAGATGGGTGTTGGAGTTTTTGGGAGACCCAGTCTCCATGAAGGTGGAAATCTTGATCTAGCGGATTGAGAAAGTCGTCGAAGTGATTTACTTCTTGGAGGAGGTGAAAGTGGTGTTTTCCTCGTACAAGTTGGAATGGGTGGCGAATCATTGGTGGTCGATGAAGAAAAGGTTTTTGGAACTTGATAACGAGTAGATCTCGTAGGATGTGTTTGTGGAGGTGTTAATAGGGAAGTGCTTCTTGACAAATTTGAGGTAACAAAAGGAAGGTGAACTAGTCGTCTGTGACACGGAAACAATATTGTGGCTAATTATGACGTAAAATTTATGAAGTTGTCTCGTTATGCTCTCTACGTTGTCCTAGATCAATGTAGGAGGGCACATAATTTTTTTCAAGGGTTAAGTAATACCATTCGTAAGCAGTTTGTAACCTTGAGGTTAAGTATGTATGGAGGGGTGTTGGATCAATCACTGTTGTTTGAACAAGAATTGAGGAGGGAGATTCTTCGAGAAGAAAATCGCAAGCCGAGAAGGCCAGAGCTTGGGATTGGGAGGATTACACAAGAGAATAAAGTTGATGGACAAGGGGAGTAGAAGAGCTGAACTTCATGGTGCACCGGACCCACAACCATTAGTGCCCGTGTATTCTCTTTGTGGAAAGATGCACGGAGGAAGGCCTTGTTACAGGCAATTAGGGGCATGCTTCAACTGTGGCCAATCTGATCACATGATGATAGAATGCTCTCACCCTTTGAGGCAAACAGTAAGAAAGTCAAGAGCTTCGCGGAGAGCCTTTGCAGTTATAACCCAAGAAGTGGATGCATCTCCATTGGTGGTTGAAGGTAACTTACAATTTGTTAAACTTGCGCACATGTTTGTTAAATTTCAGGTCAATACACTTATTTGTGTCTCTAAAGTTTGTTTGCCATTTGTTGTCACCTCCTAGAATCATGAATTTTTCATTAATGGTGTTAACACTTACGTGTTCATCCTTAGTGACCGATAGTGTATATCCGAGGTGCATTATTTGGGTGAATGGGTTTGAGTGGGCTGTAGATTTGCTCTTGTGAGGGATGTATGATTTTGCTGTAATTTTATGTATGGATTGGTTTGCAAGTTACCCTGCTAGTGTAGGTTGTTTCCACCAATGGGTGCATTTTTCGATTTTAGGTTGTGAATCATTCTATTTTCAATGAATGAAATAAAAGCAATCTACCTATATGATTTCAGCCTTGCATGCATGTCATTTGATGAAAGTGGGTATCAAGTGTATTTAGCATATGTGACTACCACTAGTAGCAGTAATGTTCTGGCAGAACATACACCTGTGATGAGAGAGTTTGAAGATGTTTTTCTTGAGGATTTTCTGGGTTTGCTGTCGAATCAAGAGATTGAATTGGAGATATAGATAATGTCGAGGGCATTAGTGGCCAAGGACCTATGTAGAATGGCGTCATCGGAGTTGAAGGAATTGAACGCTATTGGAGTTGAAGGAATTGAAGAAGCAAGTGCAGCAATTGTTGGAGAAATGTTTCATTAGACCCAGTGTGTCATCATTAGGCGCACCTGGGCTATTTGTGAAGAACAACGGGTGTATGCAGCTGTGTATAAGTTGTCGGGAGCTTAGTAAGATATAATCATCACAAATAAGTACTCGTTGTTGAAGAGGAATGACTTGTTTGACCAACTGCAAGGAGTGTAAGTGTTTTTAAAGATAGATCTTTGATTAGCTTATCATTAATTAAGGATTAAGAAGGAGGATGTGGTGAAGATAGCTTTTTGAATGAGATATGGATATTATGAGTTTTTAGTCTTGTTTTTTAGGTTAACTAGTGCTCTTGCATTATTTATAGATTTGATGAATTAGGTGATCCAACCCTATTTCGATAAGTTTGTGTTGGTTTTTATTGACGATATCTTGATATACTTTAGAAGTTATGAGTAGTATGAGATGCAATTGAGGATTCTACAAACATTTCAGGAAAGGAGGTTATATGCAAAACTAATGAAATGTTAATTTTGGCTCGAGGAAGTGATGTTTTTGGGCTACATGATTTCGAAAAGAGGTATTTCGGTCAATCATAAGAAGATTGAGGCTATAACGAATTTGGGCCAACTAACAACCTCAATGAAAGCTTGGAGCTTTCTTAGGATGGCTGATTATTATCGACGGTTTGTGAAAAATTTCTCGAGGAATGCTATGCCCTTGACTTGCTTGTCTTAGAAAAATGGTGGAGTTTATTTGGGCTGATGAATGTGAAAGGAGCTTCTAGTAGTTAAAGGACCACCCGACGATCGCCCTAATGTTATCGATTCCGGAAGGATATGGGGGATTTGTGGTTTGTTATGATGCATTAAAGATCGGATTGAGGTGTGTTCTAATGTGGCATGGGAATGTGATTGCGTTTGGATCAAGAGAACTGGTGGCATACGAAAAGAATAATTCGACACATGGCATGGAATTGGGTGCGGTGATTTTTGGGCTGAAAATGTGGTGGCACTATTTTTATAGGGAAATATGTTTGGCATATTTTGATCACAAAAGTTGGAAATAGTTGTTCTCACAGAAGGAGCTATGCATGAGACCAAGGCGATGCATCGATCTTTTGAAGGATTATGATTGCGAAATCCATTATTAATTAGAGAACGCAAATGTGGTAGTGGATGCCTTGAGCTATCAAATGATAAATTTGTTGGCTCTTTTGAAGATTAAAGATCAATTGCGAAATCCACCGGGTCTTTTGCAGTCTATATCGACCACTAGTTGGAAGTGGGAACATATAACATGGGATTTTGTTATTGGATTGCCAAGGATGTTGGGAAATGATGATAGTATTTGGGTGGCTGTAGATCAGCTAATTAAGTCAAATCACTTTATTGTAGTTTGGATGACATTCTCTAAGGAATGTTTGGAGAGATTGTACATTAACGAAGTGGTGAGACGTCATGGGATACTAGCTTCTATTGTATCAGATTGTGACCCGAGGTTTGTCTCTAAATATGGGGAAAGTTTGTTGAGAGAGTTGGTTTCAATGTTGGAAATGAAAGGGAATTAGGATGATTATTTACTGTTAGTCTAGTTTGCCTATAATAATAATTATTAAGCAACTATTGACATGGTCTTTTTCGAAATATTGTATGTTAGGTAGTGTTGTTCTTCAATTCATTGGGAGTAAATCAAAGATAGGGGACTCCAGGGAACAAATCAACTTAATTCATAAAAAAATGCTCAAATTAATTGTTTACAAGAAGAAATAGAATTTCAAAAACTTGTACAACAACTAACAAACCCATTAATTCGAAATGGTGGTAAAATTATTCGTTTAGACACAATAGATTGTATTCGACTTATCCTAGACTCGTGAGCATCTGAAGAACTTTTCAAATCAGCACATTTGGGACAAAACTAGAACCTTTGGATTTCTTTATGTGAATCTTCTTGGTCGAACACATTCGACATTGTTGGAAATTTGATGTCTTGACCAGAAATAGACCTATGAAAACTAACAGGCTCGTATTATGTGTTTAACTGTTGTGGATTAGAGAATTGCTGAAGTTCAAGGAACAATACATCAAAAAATGTGAAATTCTCTGAGTGGATAGGTGAATCTCCAAAATGTTAATGCACTTTATAAACATGAGAGTTATGAGACGCCATTTGAAGAAGTTAATTTTAGTGGTTTATAAATAAATGTCTAAGTCAAAGTTGTTTTAGACTAGTGGAGAAAACTGCTTTCTGCTTGAGCTCCATTCACACGCTGCTTGAGCTTTAGAATTCTGACACTACACTTCTTGAGCCCCAGCCATGCATTGGTCAAGCACTTGCTTCCTTTTTCCTGCTAGCTTGATTTTCCAGTCTTGTAATAATTGAGCGAAGGCCCTTTCAAAATTGTTTGCTTGAGTGCTAGTCAAGTGTCAGCTCTCTGAAAAAATTCTGCTTGATCTCTAATTGAGTGCCATCAAGTAGACCTCTGAAAATTTTCTGCTTGAACTTTCATTATGCAAGCAGAGTTGCTTGAATGCAAGCATGCCCCAGTTGAGCTCTTGTCAATCATGATATCCTGCCAAAGTACAGCTCTGTATCCCTTTGACCAACGTTGTTGCTCAAGCTCTACTTGAGCGCTAACTAGACAAGACTTCGACACTTAGTCTAGAAACCATTGACTCAAAATTACTAATTTGGCATAAAAGTTTGAGACAGAATTTGCCAACCACATGAGACCTTAAAAAGACCATAGTGCAACACGTTCTTGGATTGGCCATTGAATCTCGTATTATCTGCCAAGATTCAGAGGTTTTCTATTTGGAATCAATATAATCCGGGTCTTTTTAATTTCAGATTTTAACCTGTTAGCTATAACTCTAGCCTTACTTTGACTTAAAATGCCGGAGCTTTATCCAGTTTGTTGCCTTTTCCTGTTCATCAATTGAACTGGCCTTTTAGGTGCATTTGTTGTGCGCACAACCTGAATAGAGCATTTGTCATTAATTGAATGTCCATTAGCAAGTAGTTAACTGCCTCACACATTTTGAGATTTCCTCAAAATTTTGACCTACTTCTTTTGGGTAAGGAATTTGTGTTTCTAGATTTTTTCTTCAATATTTTTGAGATATTAATTTTGTAATAGATTTCACTAATGCTGTTGTTGTTTGGTTAATTATTTTTTTGATGTTAATGTACACACCCTCATGGAACAGAGGGGCTGGAGGAAGATGAGTAAAAGTGAGAATTGGAGGAGATAGGACTTAAAAAGCTTTAAGAGCGAGAAATGGGGGATGAGGGAGAGGCATTTAAGAGTTGGGAGAACATTAAAAAATATCGATAGAGCATTATGGATCCTATTTGTACGACACTTCAATATATATATATATAATCAGTTTACGCATAGATGCTATGTGTGATACTTCATTCATACAGTTAGTCCATCTAAAAATAACTCATAGCTTCATGTTGGGGGAACATCAAAGTGAATATTTCAGTGTTATGATATGAGCAAATATTATTTACTAAGCAAATGTTACATGTATATTACTAGCTACTACCTTGTGAAGAGCAATCTGAAGTCCAGATGCTAGATTGTGGTGCGTCGGCATTCTAGATTGTAGTGGTACTATTATGCATAGTGTGTCCACGGATGAAAAATGAAAATAACAGAGTGAACGAAATTTCTAAGGTGCTAATAGACAAATAAGGATAAATCAAAGAAACAGGAAAACCATTATGTTCTATTGCCTTGTTTTTTGCCATTGAGATTCTAAGATTTTGGAATAAATTGTTGCTGCTATAATAGGTTGCCTGATCCTTCAGACATCTGCCAAGATATGTAAGAAGCACCCAGTAAGAGATTAGTTTCATATTGGAATCTAGTATAGGAAAAATTAAGACTACATGCCTCGGCGAAGTATCAATAAGTGGCATTCCAAGTCTCATACTCCAGAAAGATTGGGATGGTATGTTCCTTGTAATAATGATACAAACTAAAGCTTTTTTTGAGGTATTTGCTGGAATTGAGAATATTTGCATTTTCCTTGTGCCCAACTGCTTTTTAGGTTTTCGTTTCCTTCACTGGTTACATAGTATACACTACAAATAGTTTGAGATTTGGTAGAATATTGTCTGTCCATCTCAAGGTGTTGTTTGTTGTGTTGGCCTTTTGTCTTTAAGTTCAGCTTACTTCTCTTTGTGATACTCATGTTCCAAAATTCAATTTCAATTTTCCCCCCCTCATTGTGACCTGCCCAAAATTTTTTTTTCCATTGAAAGAATTTAACTGCTCTCAATATGTACTAATGAAACCCTAACTTATTATTTTAATTGATATGATGTGGCTGGGAATTAGGGAATTGAACCATGCTATTGGCTTGAGCTTGTTGGTAGTCACCCACTAGGCTACCTTCGGTTCCCTTGTTTTAGTTTCAAAATTACGTAAGAGGCACTTACTTTTCCATTTGTCCCTTGAGCAGTACGATGAATCAAGTTGTTATACATCCAAATCTAGAATGAAGATGAGGGAACGGAAAAGTATCACTTCAGCTGAGCTATCACATAGAAGCCGGAGACTTGTTAAAAAAAATGCTAAACAATATCTTTTTGAGTCTTCTTTTTCTGTCGGTGAACATGAAGGCTGTGCACTTGGAACAGAACTCTGGAATAATGTGCCAAGTACATCTGACTTTCTGAATAATTTGCACTACGATAGTGAGGAGAACATTGGCAGCAGATCTAAGAATGCATATACTGACCATAGTGGAACCAGAAATGAAGACTTGACAGAGGTTGAGGAGATCAATGGCATAAATGATGGTGGTGCACGCGAGGATTCTTGTTTACAAATTGAGGCACCAGCTGCCATGGGTAAGACCTTGCGAGAGACCTCTTCTGATATTGAGAAAATAAATGGAAAGCTGAAAACTGGGGATCAAGTTGAACAGGCTACAAGATTTTCAACACCAATAATATCATGTGCAATATGTTGGACAGATTTTAGTTCAACAAGGGGAATTCTCCCATGTGGACACCGGTTTTGTTTCTCTTGCATCCAGAGGTGGGCTGATTGTATGGTATGTCTGCTCTACCTTATTTAGCCTTCCTTGCTTCACTGAAGATATTGATGAACTTCTGGACTCTAATGCTAGAACATAATTTGTCTTAGCATTTTCATAAACACCCCTGATCTGCACTAACCTTAATGTTCAGACCTCAAATATACTCTATGTCTGCAACCGAGTCCCTGCCTCTCCTACCGGGGCACAGGACAGGGCATCTGTCTGTTGGCTGCACAGGACGGGGTCAAGGTGGGGTTGGAATTTCAATGTTAACAATTGTGTCAGTGAGAATGATAATATGATGATAGAAAACCATATTGGTTGGACTGGTCCTTGATAAGTCAATCTATTTATTTCCTGAATCCTGATGACGTGCAGCTGGATGAAGAAGGGTTAGAGTTGTTAAAAATGTCGTAGTCCAACATGAAATATGGTGGTGGATGATCTAGGAACAGAAAATCTAAAAATTGGTCACATGTTTGATCGGATTTGATTTTATGTTTTCCTAGTTGCGTTTCTCCACAGAGGATATCCTCTCTTGTAAAAGTTCCTTTCTCAACAATTGACGGTCAAACCTTTCATTCATTCATAATTCATCACATTCATGCATGGTTTATATATATTCTTTCTTTCGGTTTAGGGTTACGAATGTTCCTGGCATTTTTTTTATAGATCTTCTGAAACTCATCCTTAACCTGCAAAGTGGCTAAATGTTGTTTTAATTTTTTGCTTCCTAAAAATGAAATGTTATTTCTTGCTGAAGTATTCATCAATACAATGTAACTGGTCCAGGTGCCATTAAGAGTAATGTTTGTCTTGAATGTTATATCAAAGTTGCTCATTACTGGGACATAAGTAAATTTGTGGATACTGGCCCCTTTATGTGGGATGGGAATATGACATTTATTCTTATGCCAACATTAAGTGACATGTCTTCAGGGTGTTCTTTTATATGTTTCCAGAGCATATTTTACCACATGATTTAGAGTTCAAACATTGGGAACTCAATTTCTCTCCATTAACTTTAATAATAGGACAAAATGTGGTCTTGTGCTTAGTTCACGCTTTAAGCACAATGGATATTCCCATGAAAGGGGCATATTAGAGAAACCTATTAATGTGTCATTATCTCACAACTTAAGCTTTTGGGATGAAATGGAAGAGCTATTAGCATGCATATCTAGTATATATTTTTTATTTATTTTGATCTTACTACGTTAATACTGAAGAGTATATGAAGTTGTTAATGAGCTGGCTTTTATTTAGGCTTTAGATGGAAAGAATTCTACTTGCCCGATGTGCAATGCCAATTTTGCATGCATTACAAAAGTGGATGATGCATCCTGTCTGGAGCAGAAAATGTACTCACAAACTGTTCCATGTCCCTCGTCAACAGAAAATATATTTATTGTTCATGATGGTGGATCTCATCAGTCTGGCATCCAGGTGACTATTAGCTCATGTTATTTGTAAGTTTTCTAGGACAATCTTCCGTAGTTGTTTTATTTTGCCTAAAAATAGCCAGCTTAGTGCACATGCTTCTTTATTGTTAGGTTGGGGTAGGGTGAAATGTGTACGGCTTTATTCTCCTGCTTGTAAAGAGCTTGTTTTAATGATTTAAACCTATGACCTTTAAGGCTAAAATAGAGCTACTTACTGTCCTCAATCAAGTAAAAGATTTCATTCTTTTGTTTTTCTGCCTGTGGCAGCTCACCATGGATAAAAATATCGGTATCGGTATCGGTTTCGTTATCGGACAATATTGAATATATCAGAAGAAATTTTTTTTGTAAATTGTATACTGACAGGCCAATATTTGATAAATTTGCTAAATATTAGCCGATATTTCTCGATATATCAATGATACGACAATATATTGAGATATTATTACGGTATTGAGAAATCTCAATATCGGGAGTCCGACACCGATATATGTCGATTGATATTTACATTCGTATATTCACACATCTACATGGTTGTGAGATGTTGCCCCTCTGCACCTCCAGAATCTATCTTGAAGTAGTAGAACTTGTGCTATTGATATGTTCAATTTTCGTTTGCAATTTTAAGAGGTTGTGCTTCAGCATCATAATGCAATATTGTTGCACTCATTTTTTTTTTTTTTTGCAGCACACGACTTCATCTTATTTCTAATATCTGAATGGTTGCGTGGTTTCTTTGACTTTGACGTGCATCATATAGATGCTACAACCTTTCACATTTTATTTTTCTTTTTCTTCACTTTGATAGGACCCCTTTCACTCTCAGCTCCCTGCCTCCCAAAAAATGTTTGATAAATGTTCAAATGATGTAGCTCAATTTTTTTGGAACAAAGTTGATTTTCAACTAAGAGCATTTGTTTCAACAATAGCCTTACTTGGATGTCATTGAATATTGTAATTACAATCCTTTAGAAGATTTATCCATTTCCTTTGTCTCATATTTAACTTTGTTTTAGAGAGGGGACATTTTATACTTTTATGACTAGTATAGACAATATACTCTTCACCTTGTATATAAATTTTCCAAAATTTCTAAGCAAAACAATACTGCGAACTTCAAATCATCTGTTGGATAGTTCTGCTCTTAAGGCTTCAATTTTTTAGATCCATAGGGCACTATTTTCTCATTTTGCATCAATTCCCATCCTAAACCCTTTAAGAAAGCCTCACAATAAATCACAAATCCTCCACTGCCATCTGGAATAGTCAATACTAGTTGAGTTGTCACCCTTCTCTTCAATTCTTGAAAACACAACTTACTTTGCTTATTTCATGCAAACTTGACATTCGTTTGAGTAAATTGAGTTAAGGGAGTAGCAATTTGAGAGAACCCGTCTCAATTTTGTTACGATTAGGTAATAAATAATTAATAAAGAAACCCAATTTAAAATTTTTCTAATGATTAGAAACCAAATAACCCAAATATCGGGTTGGATTTAACAAACCAAGTTCAAAACAACATTATCTTCATTATGTTCGATAGCAAACATAGGACCTGACCGAATTTAACCCTGTCTAATATCTAAAAATATAACAACTTGCTTGATATTCAAACAATCTGCAAGGAAATGCATCTAACAAACACTCAAACGATTGTGATGTGAAACTTATGCAAAATCCAACTAATACAGTATTCCTAAAATATACAAACTACTATAAACCGAATTATACAAAATATATCCCAACATAATTGTTCAAATATATATCCAAACACAAATAAATAAGCAATGTTTTCAAATTTCTTCTATCTGAATCTTGCAGGTAATCCATGGCTATTTAATCTGAAAGGGTTGGAAAACTTAACAAATCGTGAGTCTAAAATTTAGCAAGTACATATGTATAATATATAAATCATGTACATAAATCAGATAGGAGGATTGAAAATTATAAATATCTCTAAAAATCCAATATGTCCAGATATCGAAACGAATAATCCAAATCATGATTTCGTATGCAAATTTGTAATGCATATATGAATAACAAATAATACAAACTATACAAAATCATTCAAATCCCAAATCATATGATTTCTAAAGGCTTAAATATCCAAAGTTAGGTAAATTCGAATATTATGTCAAGACCTGTGAATCTCAAATGTCTAATCATTTCAAAATATAAAATACAATATAGGTAAAAATCTAGAAAATCAAAATGATGCCAAATTTGAGAATGATCAAAAGGTTAAGGTTGAAGAAGGATTACAAGTACTCTAAATAATTTTAGGCCAAAATACTACCATTTAGTCTTATAGGCGGGTTGTCTACAATTGCTCCTTTTAGACGGAGTCAAATGCCATTATGTCTTAATATTAGGTTCAATTGTTAAGTGTACCTAATATATTAGAATATCTTAATATATAGTTACGTCAATTTCTTACAATGGATTTTAATAAAAAATAAAAAAAACAAATGGAGGACTATATAACAAATATTTAAAACCTTTTCATTTTGTTGGAAAAGTAAAAATAGAAAAGTTTTTACCCTATGGGAGAGTATAAACTCATGTCAAATATCAAAATAGAGTCCGTTTGAACATTTGCACGGACTATCAACATGTAATATCGAATGCACAATATTTTATGACTTTTCATCACAAACCCTTTCTTATATGAACATGATACTAAAAAATATTCACTTATTTTGTGAGAATAGACAAATCTTTCAAACATTTAGTAAAATGAAACTAACTTAAAAATGTTCGGTGAAAAACAGCTGCATGCAACATTGTTTAGATCGGGGTGTAAAAGAGTGTTATGCATGTGAAATAAAACAAGAAATATAAATAAAAATCGAAGGATTATAAAATAGGCCACAAAATAGGTTTGAAAATATTTGCCTTTAACATCCGATCTAGCTGATCGTACTTGAAAAATTTCTAAAATGTCTTTCCTTCTCTTTCTTTCTTCTTCTTCTTCTCCTCCTCCTCCTCTTCTTTTTATCTCGCCTCTCTTTCTTTGCTGCGCCAAATGACTTAAAACAGGCCTAAATGGCAGTAAATAATCGAACAACGCAATGGGTGCCACATCATAATACAGGTGCAGTTCAAGTGCCATTATTTTGCCAAATTTGCTCATTAGCGTTGTAATAGGCGCACATTAGGCGCCGAAAACATGCATGATCGCGCACATCCATTGCCTGAAATACGCACGAGCATGAAGACATGTGTACATCATGCGTTGGGCCCAATCTGATATTTCCTCATTCCAAATTGACCAAATACATGTAAAAATGACGTAAATTGAAATGAAAATACGTGGCCCTGTAACTGTCCACACCTTGTAAACTTTTGTTCCTGAAATTTACATAACTTAATGAGCAAATTGGCATGGATACTTGTCTTGGATTTTGCATTCATGCTCCCTAGTCGAGTCCTTGAAAAAAATAGTTCTTCCAAAACACTTTAACCAATGGAATAACCTTGCTATACTACCGCTTCTCTCCAAAATTTGAATTGAAACCTCAATATTTGACAAATTATTATCACTTTGCAGTAGTTGATATTCAATAATGTGCGTTGCATCAAACATTATATTTCCGTTGCATCAAAATATGAAAAATATCATGACAATTTGCCAAATTGAAAGGTAAGACTAATCTGTAGGCTACGTCTTTGACTCGTTGCAAAATTAGGACCCAATAAATCTTGGCTTCAATTTTCCTTCATCTCAAATATAGAAATCCATTTCCTTAGAGATACATTCAAAAATACATGATCGGCCACCTCAAAATTTAAATTGGATTTCCAGCTATCAACAAATTGTTTTGAAGACTCTGAGCAACTATCAAACAACACTGAATTAATTTGATCTTATTCGAAGTATTTTGGATAATATCAAGGCTAAAAAGTTTATGATTATCAATCTTCTCCCAATTAATAGGAGACCAACATCTTTGTCCCAACAAAGCCATAAATGAGGCCACCTCGAGACTTGAGTAATAGTTGTTATTATTATCAAATTTAACAAATGACATATAATTCTCTTAATTTCTTTTCAACTCTAAAATAGAGGCCCTCAACCTATCTTCCAAAATCTAAATCGTCTTCTGTAATTGCACATCAGTTTAATGGTGAAACACTGTATTGAACTCTAGTTTTTTACGCAACGGATGTTGTTGGATTTCCTAGAACTTTGATATAAATTGTGGGTTTCCTTCAGATACTATTGAAGCAGGAATGCTATACAATTGCACGATTTTATTGATACACAAGTGTGCCTTATAGTTTTTAGAGAATTTAGCCCTTACAGGCAGAAAACAAGTTGAGTTTGTCAATTTATCCACAATCATCCAAACGAAATCATAATTCTTGACTGTCCTAGGCAAACTCGATACAAAATCCATCATGATATACTCCCACTTTTAGTTAGGAATAGGCAAAGGGTGAAAAAAATCCTAAAGGCTTCCAATGTTTAGTTTTAACCTGTTTGCATGCCATATATTTCCCCACATAAGCGGTTATTTCAAGCTTCATGTCTGTCCTTTTTTTTTTTTATTTTGATTCATGTCCCACGTAAGCATTTATTTCCCACTTCATTGGTTGTATATTTCGCTCTATGGGGGTCATTCAAAACTTCTCCTTCAAATGTCGAATATTGGTCACACAAATTTGGTCTTGAAATTGAAGAATTCCATCTACTCGAAATTAAAATTTGCTCACAATTTGATATTTAAATCTCCTACAATCTGAGATTCCTTACTCTTTTCCATAATTATCGGTTGCACTTGGAAATACATTAGTGTCATCCTTGAGCCTTCGAAGTGCAATTGAATATAACAATTTTCATCCCATTAAGGATCTCCCATTTTTTAATCAGTGTATGGGCCATCAAGTCCGAAGATTTCCAATTTAGCAGGTCTGATATAACATTCACCTTCCACAACCGATGTTGAATATCACAATCTTTTAATAAATGTATGTAGCGACGCTATCTTATATTCAACTACTACGAAAATAAATACTTTAAACTTTTATACATATATTGTATAACGAATTTCTCTCTGTACAAATAGTGTCTTCAAATCTTTAAAGCAAAGGTGACTGTTGCCAACTCCAGATCGTGGATGGGATAATTTCACTAGTAAACATTGCGTTGCCTTTATCTATAGGTGATAACCTACCTTGCTGCATGAAAATACAACATAGTCCTTCCCTAGAAGTGTCACAGTAAATCACAAAACTCCTGTACCATTTGGAATAGCTAGCTGGTGTAGAAGTCAATTGATTATTCAATTGTTGAAACCTTGACTCGCAATCCTCATTCCAATGGAAAGACATCCTTTTGTGTTAGATGTGTCAATGGTATTGCAATTCTTGGAAAGCTTTTGATGAAACACCAGTGGTATCTGGGCAGCCCAAGAAAATTCTTGCAACTGCTGTTTCATCGCTTTGAACTTTGATGGTGTTACTGTATAAGGAGCCCAAGAAAATTTGGGTATCACATCAATAATAAACTCAATTTTTCTATTTGGAGGAAAAACTAGGTAACTCCTTCGGAGTGACTTCCTCGAATACAAATCTTGTAATATCCGGATCGCCGTTTGAATTATTTTGGATGAATGTAATATTTTGAGTTTATTGGATGTGCTAGATTAATGGTATTTTGTGAAATTTTGAAGGATTTTTATTCGGTGTTTGGCACTTGAGTTTTGTCGACCCTGCGCTCGAGGCACGAAAACCAGAATGTGCGCTTGAGTAGTGCTCAAGGCTCGCTCGAATGCAATTGCTATACTTGGCCGTATTTGGGCCTTGCTTGAGTGACGGGCTACCCGAGAGAATGCGCTCAAGGCACACCTGTGGCTTGCTCGAGCGCAAGTTGCTTTGTAAAAACGCACGCGGGTTAGGGTTTTGCCATTCTTTGCTTAGTCGGGTAGACGGGGAGAGAGAGTGGAGGGAAAGGAAGAGTGAGAAAGCGGTGGTCGAGCGCCTCGGAATATCCTTTTGCCTGATCTGTTGAGTGTAAAGTTGAGACAACTATTCGTAAGGTAAATCTTTCGTCTCCTATTGATTGGGAATTGATCGCGATTGAGGACTTTTGGGTTCCGATAGCATTGAAGATACGTCGAAAAAGATTAGGATCATTCGGGATTGGATGATGGTTGCACAAAGTTGTCAAAGGAGCTGTGTGGATAGGAGAAGGTCAGATTTGAGATTTGATGTGGGCGACCATGTATTTTTAAGGGTATCTTCGAGGAAAGGAATCTCATAATTTGGAGGGAAAGGCAAATTGAAGTCGAGATTCATTGGGCCGTTTGAGGTGCTGGAGAGAATCAAAGAGGTGGTCTATAGATTGGCTTTTTCTCCGAATTTGACAGAATGCCATGATATTTTTCACTTATCTATGCTGAAGAAATATGCATGTGATCCGTCCCATGTGATTGAGTTTGAGTCGGTAGAAGTTGATGAGAATTTGTGGTATGTTGAGGTTCTTGTTCAGATTTTGGACCAAAAGGATTATGTGTTGATGAATAAGGTGATCTATTGGTTAAAGTTTTTGGGAGGAAGCATGTAGTCGAGGAAGCGACTTGGGAATGCGAGAACGATGTCTTGGAGAAATATACTTATCTGTTCGAAGATTAAGGTACGTAAATTTTGAGGATGAAATTTTTAGAAGTTGGGGAGAGTTGTAGTACCCAGTTCCTCGTTTGAATTTTTCGATTGTGTTTAATATTTTGTGTTTATTGGATGTGTCAGATTAATAGCATTTTGTGAAAATTTGAAGGATTTCGGTTCGGTGTTTGGTGTTCCAGGTTTGCTGGCTGTGCGCCTGAGACATGAAAGCTAGAATGTGTGCTCTCGTGGAGCACTCAAGGCTCGCTCGAGTGCAATTTTTAGAATGGGTTGTGTTTTGGCTACGCTTGAGCACCGAGTTATCTGAGAGCATGTGCTTGAAGCACGCTTGAGGCGCGCTTGAGCACCAGTCACTCTATAAAAGCGTGTGGGGGCTAGGGTTTGGCCATTCTTTGCACAACCAGACAGAAGGAGAGAGAGTGAGGTGGGAAATGAAGGGAGAAAAAGTGGTGATTGGGCGTCTCGAAGTATCCTTTTGTCAGATTTGTTGGGTGTAAGGTTTGGGGTAGTATTGGTAAGGCAAATCTTTGATCTATTTTTGTGATTCACGGTGTTTGTGTATGTTTTGGAGATTTTATTTATATGTATGTTATTTTTGTGCACTCCATCCCTTTATTGTGTACATGTATGTATAATTTATCGGTTGCTCAGTGGTTTTATATGGGTATTTAAAATTTTGGTGGACTTTGTTATTTATGGACACTTGGAATGATATATATGTATATTTGTGTATCCATATGTCATGGAATCATGAACCATGCCTTGTATTAGTCCACATGCATGCTGTCGGGGGCAGGGTCATGTGGACCATGGCGGTCCAAGACCCGAGGGGTTGATATATGTTATCCGAGATATGTGGCATTGGTACCACTCCCGACAAGGAGGCTTAGTCTCGACGGGGACGTATGTGATATGTTGTCTTCTTTTCGCCGGCAGAGGTGTGTTGTAGTTGAACTGTCCTACTGTGTAATTTAAGTAAGGAATTAACGAAAATTAATATATTTGGACGTCGTAACATATAACTAAACTTAAGGTCGCACCCAAAACTGCGAGTGGCAAAATATAATGAGCAGGTTCAGAGTTTATGAGGGGCAAGGTACGTAGATGGCCTTAAGCTATCGGCCTAAAACGCAGCTAGTCCTTGAGCTGTCGTTTTGAAATACAGTCGATATAATCAAGGTTACTGGATGGGTGTAACTCTTCCTCAAGTTGGTTTTATAATTTTTGGTTCTTCGATTTTGTGCATACTTTGTATTTTTATGTGGATTTATATTGGACTGAGATTTGAGATGTGCGGATTGGCTTAGGGATTTGGCGATAGGAATGTCTTGTACGTATGGATATGTGTCAAGCTAGGAACATGTTTTGATTATATATTTTGATTCCGCTTTCCTTTTTTCCGCATATGAGATTATGAGTTTTGGATCCATACGATAGTATGTGTCCCACGCGGATATGGTGACGGTTACGACTTATGCAATGTGATCTCGGATCACGATATGCTATGATACGATATGATATCGTTTGTGAGATTTGACTGTAATGTTATTTATTTTGGTTATGTCCTAGAGGGATGAGTTAATACGGACGATGTTTTAGTACGAGACTATTTCTCAGTTTTCAGCGATTTTACGAACCTTGTAGTTTGTTTTACATGATTGTTATGTAAAATCCCTTACCTCTGATTTATATGTATTGTTGTACATATACGATGATATTTGTTGGGTTTTAGACTCATGTTTTTATATTTTATCCTTTAGACAAGTGGCTTGGATCTGATTGTAGGAGTTCGGACTTGATCTGACGCTGTATTGTTTTCGCTAGTGAGTATGGATGTTTATGCTTATTAGGCTTGTGATCTCGGGGGTATATTTGGTTATTGTGGATGGTCGGTTGTGGGCCGTGGACTTTGTATTGAGAATTATGGGATATTTATGTTTTGTAGATGAGTTGTTTCATTGAATATCTCCTTTTTGACTTATGGATAGTAGGTACTGTATTTTGTTGTTGGAATTATATCCGATGAGATCCTGTATTGGTTGTTTTGTGTTGGGTCCTGTGTATGTATGGATTGTTATGCCCGAGTTGAGTTTTTTCCTTATTATTGCATTTATTAAATTTTATATTGTGAACTTTTTTTTATTAGCCTGTGTATTATGTCCCGGGGACGTGACATATCTCCAGAATCTCCTTAATTGACACACTGTAACTTCCTATAGTCATAACAAAAGCCCAGTAAGTTTGGCACCGATCACATATCAAATGGGTCGCATGTAGAGCCAATGTCAAACTCGTTGGCTCGTTTTGACATTTTGTTGGAATTCAAAAGACTCATATAAGTTCTAGTTTGCCTGTAGCGTTGTTGTCCTAGGTGGTACTTTTTACGGTGGTTGCACATTGGCCTAGAGTGTTGTGGCTTGATGGGTGAAGAACTGTCCACAATCCATTTGCATTGATCTTATGCCGTGGACTTCGAATAAGATCTTCCTAACCATGAACTTTAATCTTCTCGGCTCGCTGATCTCTTCTGATTGAGTTTGGCTCTCTATTGCTCTTGTTGAATATGTAAAGCTTCGTTGCACTTTACTATATGTCCTCTACCGTAGCGGCATTAACTTCTTTTGGATTAAATCTTGGAGACATTGGAATAACTTCCTAGCCCTCCTAGCCTAATCCATTATGACGTGCAAGGTAAAATGGAATGATTTCATAAACTTGGTGTTGCACTCTGCCACCGTCTGATTTCCTTGCTCAAATGTTCGAACTCGTATTCCTTCAGTTCGTAGACGCTTTTCGGGGAGCATTTCTCTATGAATGCTTCTAAAATGACACTCTAAGAAATCTCATCATTCGTCATCTCCTTGATCCTCCATTGCGCTGTTTGCCATCGATCGGCTTCTCCGTCTAGTTTGTAGGCCGTGAATTTCACATTCTCCTCAGGACAACTAATAACCTTGAACACCTTCTGCACCCTGTGTATCCAGATTTCTGCATTTATTGGATTTGAATCTCTTAAAATCTTTAAACTCTTTTGTCTATAAAGTGTTTGAAGGATGTTTTGCCCTGCCTCTGGTTTCCAGCTCCTTTCCATTCTGCTAACTATGCATCTTGATGTTGAATGATCCGATCTATAATGTTTGTCATCTGGGCTATCATCGCTTGATAAGTATCCTCCCAGCTAGAACCAACTCCTCTCCCTTTTGACATTTTTCAATACCTGTCATGCAACAATTTTCAAATGTATAGTTCCTTAAAATCTTATGACATATTTTTCTTATGATTTTATCTAATGTTATTGTTGTTACGGTTTTGGTACGAGTAGGTAATAAGTAATTAATAAATAAACCTAATTGAAAATTTTTCCTAATGATTAGAAACCAGATAACCTAAATATCGAGTTGAACTTAACAAACCAAATTCAAAACGATGTAATATTTATAATGTTTGATAGCTGACATTGGATCTAATTGAATTGAACCCTGTACGGTTTCTAAAAATATAACTACCTGTTCAAAATCCAAACATCATTAGGAAAAGCATTTAACAAACACACAAACCATTGTGACATAATATTCAAATTGTGTACATAAATCAGATAGTATAACTGAAAACTGTAAATATCCGTAAAAATCTAATATGTCCAGATGTTTAAACGAATAATTTAAATCATGATTATCGAAAGTCCAAACTGTACGAAATTATTGAAAGTCCAAATCATATGATTTCGAAATCGTTAAATGTTGAAAGCTAAAATTAAATATTGTGTCAAAACATGTGAATCTCAGAAGTCCAATCGTTTTAAAACCTAAAATACGGTGCAAGTCAAAATTTCGAAAATGTAATCATGCCAAATATGAAAACTAAGGACCAAATGGCTAACATCGAGGAAATGTTGTGTTCACTTTTTGTAACCTTGGGGCAAAACATTGTTATTTACACATGAAGGCGGGCCGTATATAAATTACTCTTTATAGACGAGATCGAACACTACTTTCTTTTGCCGCCCGTGGATGGTAGGTGCAGTCTTCTAGTGTGTGTAATATATTGGAATATCCGAATATATGGTTCCATTAATTTCCTACAATGACTGTGAAGAAAAATATCAAAAGAAGAATTCTATAACAAATATCCAAAAGTTTTTCAGTCAATTATAAAAGTAAAAATACAAAATTTTATACCATATGTGAAGGTACAAACTCATGTCAAGTATCAAAATAATGACTATCGGAAGACTTGCATGGGTTATCAATATATCAGGTGAAATGTTACAATATTTCATGACTTTTCATCACAGATTCTTCCGTATATGAACATATATTTAAAAATACTCACTTATTAATGAGAACAAATAAAACTTTTAAACCTTTAGTAAAACTAGACAACTTTTAAAAAGTTTGGCGTAAAACAAATGCATTCAACAATATTTGAACAAGGGTGTAAAATAGTGACATGCATGTATAGTAACAATAAAAAACATAAGTAAAAATCGAAAGATTTGAAAATAGTCTAAAGAATGGGTTTAGAAATACATGTTTTTAACCTCTAACCCAATAGGTTTAACTCGATAAAGTTTCAAAATTTCATTCATTTTCTGTCTCCCTCATCCTGCTCCTCTTCTCCTTCTCTCTCCTCTCTCTTTTTTTGTGCAAAATGACTGAAAACAGGTGCAGGGGGTCTTAAATGATCAAATTGGCATATGAGCGCCGGATAAGCGTGTATCGGACGTCGCATCATTACACCGGCACGTATGAGTGCTGCACTAGGCACAACTTACGTGCTAACATGTTGCTAGTTTTGTGCATGAGCGTTGTGATCGGCGCATCTCATGTCACAACCCAGGATCTCAAATGCAGGTCGATAATAATATTAATTCCCAATAATATAAAATCATTACATCAATAATGACAAACCCGACCCTGGGGTGATAATCCATACACATATATAGGTCCTAAGATAAGAAAACCCGCACAAGACCTTATTGAATATAAATCTGGACAAACATTATATACGACCTGCAATCCAAACGGTGCAAGAGAGGTATCCAAATAGAAAATCAACTCATTAACATAAAACAATAACTTCAATATATCCCATATAAGGATCAGGGCCATTATTCGGCTGTAAACAACAACCATAATACACCACTGAGATCATAAACATACCTAATATAAAAATCTGCACTCACCGATAGAGATATGTTGTCTCAAATTATGCCCAAACTCTTGCAAGCGTATCCATACTACTAGTCTAAAGGAATAAAATATAATAACATGACCTGAGGGCTCCGTAAGTTTCATCATTGTATAAAACAGTACACATAAATTAGAGGAAAGGATATGATATAACAATCACGTAAAACAAAACACAGTATCCGTGCAATCCCTGAAAAATTGAGGAGATGTTTCGTACTAAGTTATTGTCCGTATCAAACATTTCATCCGGGACATAATCATAATAAATAGCGATCCGGTCAAATCTCTTAGACGATATCATAATATAAGATCTGAGGTCACGTCACATAATCTCAACCGTCACACATCCGTGTAGGACACATACCATCGTCTGAATCCAAATCTCATATCTCATATGCTGAAATCAAAGGAAATACCGGAATCAAAACATATAAATATAAAACATGTTTCAAGCTTAATACATCAATACATACGAGACATTGCTATTCTCCATTTGTGGACCAAACCACGTATCTCAAATCATAGTCCATGCAAACACAAGCAAAAATATGAAGCATATAAAAAATTGAAGAACCAAAGATTAATAATACTAATTGAAGAAGGGTTATCCTCGTTCGGTAATTACAGCTATATCGACTGCAACCTCAAGTTTAGTTATATATTAGGACATTTGAATATATTAATTTATTTTAATTCCTGACGATGGTTCTCTTTAAAACGTATGGGGTAGGTCGATTACAGCAAAGCTCACATTCCTGCTGGCGGAAGGGAGATCACATATCACATATGTCCCCGTCGGGACTAAAGTCTTCCCGTCGGGAGAGGCACTACAAATAACCAATACCTCGGATCACAAATCGACCCATAGGGTCTCGGACCATCATGACCCCACAAAGTAGCGACCTAGTCCCCCGGAAACATGCATGTGGGCCTATGCATGGTCTAGTTCATGGTTTTACAACATACGGATATACAAATATACATATATATTGCTTGGGTGTCCGAAAACCCTCCAAATGACGAATACTAGTGTAAAACCACTGCACAACTAATAAAATATACATGCTTGTACAAAATAAATAGATTTGGGTGTATAAAAATAATATGCATGTTAGTAAAAATTTTTAAATAGTAGTCAAATATCATTAGACACAAAATCAGATCAAGGATAGGGTTAGAGGATATTTGCCTCAATTTTATTCTAAGCAGATTTTCTAAAAGGATACTCTGAGGTATCCAAATCGGGCCCTCTCTCTGCCAACGCGCACCCCTTTCTCTTTCCTCCCTTTGCATGCCTTTGCCTCTCTCTCTCTTGACGACCTCTTTCACCGATTGCGGCTCCCGCACGGGCGATAGTAGCACCCGGCGACAACGTTGGTGACGGACGGCAGTGCATGCATCCGTCGGCGACTCCTCTTTGAATTGCACCTCTCTTTCCCCCATTTTTTTCTGATTCAACTGATTTCTCTCAAAATCGGTGATGCAACCCCAAAATCAGCATCCACAAGGAGAATAGAAGGATTTACTCGCATTGATTTCACCGATTTCCTCCAACAAGGTGGCGAACGAACGACGACCGTTAGCTTTGATTTGATATTCTTCTCTCTACTCACACCGATGCACAAAATGAAGGGTAACACCATGGAGAGGGCTTTGTCGGCTTCCATTACCGATGTTGACACCTCTGGCGGCGGCAATGGTGACGGCCGTGCTGGTCTCCGCTCTCTCCTCTTCTCTCGTATCTCTTCTTCTTCCCTCCTCCTTTTATCTGTCCCCAATCC